>PVKU01004500.1:0-145426 GCA_004027475.1 Anoura caudifer | reverse complement strand
ACACCATAAGCCCAGGAAGCCAGAAGGGATCACTTTAAGAAGCTAAGACTAACAAGAAGAGTCTCACAAACAATGGGAAGACAAACAATCCTCAAATGAAAGGAAAGGAGGAAGCCCCAGAAAGAATGCTAAATGAAATGGAGGCAACTCAACTATCAGATTTTGAGTTCAAAGCAGTGGTTGTCATGAAGCTCCATGAGCTCTCAATGAGCTACCAGAAACTACAGGGAAACTACAATGAACTCACTGCAAACTATATCAACATGAAAAAAGGAAATAGAAACTATCAAAAAGGTCCAAGAGGAAATGAGGAATATAATTTCTGAACTGAAGAACACAGTAGAAGGAATCAAAAGCAGAATCAATGAAGCAAAAGATCAGATCAGTGAGTTGGAGGACAAAGTAGAAAAAACACTCAGAAAGAGCAAGAAAAGGAAAAGAGGCTCAGAAAGAATGAAGAAGGATTAAGAGAAATGCAAGACAATATAAAATCTAATAATATCCATATAATAGGGATTCCACAAGGAGAAGAAGAAGAGCAAGGGATAGAAAACCTATTTGAAAAAGTAATGATGGAAAACTTCCCTAATTTGATGAGAGAAAAAGTCACATAAATCCAGGAAACAGAGTCCCAGTCAAGAGGAACCCAAAGAGGCCGACTTCAAGACACATCATAATTAAAATGGCAAAATTCCAAGACAAAGAGAGAATCTTAAAGGCAACAAAGGAGAAAAAGGAACTAACATACAAAGGAGCCCTGATAAAGTTAGCAGCTGACTTCCCAATGGAAACACTCCAAGCCAGAAGAGAATGGCAAGAAATATTCCAAGTAATGAGAACTGAAGCCTGCAGCCAAGACTACTTTACCCAGCAAGATTTTCAATCAAGATAGAAGGCCAAATGAGGAGCTTCGTAGACAAAAGAAGTCTAAAATAATACACCTCTACCAAACTAGTTCTGCAAGAGATGCTAAGGGGACTGCTTTAAGGAAAGGAAGGAAAAGAGAGAAAGAGAGAGAGAGGAACATAGGTATGAAAATGTAAATGAATCAGTACCTATCAATAATGACCTGAAATGTACATGGATTAAATGTTCCAATCAAAAGACATAGAATAGCTGAATGGATAAGAAAGCATGACTCACACATAGGCTGCCTACAAGAGACCCACCTCAGGACCTACACAGACTCAAAGTGAAGGGCTAGAAACAAATTTTCCAAGCAAATTGATAGGAAAAAGAAGCCGGGGTAGCAATACTCATCTCAGACAAAATAGACTTCAAAAGAAGGGCCATAAAGAGAGACTCAGAAGGTCACTTCATAATACTCAAGGGAAGAATCCATCAAGAAGACATAAACATCATGACTATATATGCACACAACATAGGAGCATCTAAATACATCAAGAAAATCTTAGAGGACTTCAAGAAAGATATAGACAATAACACAATCATAGTAGGGGATTTTAACACCTCACTGCCAAAAATGGACAGATCTTCTAAATAAAATATCAAAAAAGATATTGTGGCATTGGACAACATTCTAGATGAAATGGACTTAACTGATATATATAGAGCCCTTCATCCCAAATAAACTAAATACACATTTTTTCAAATGCACATAGAACATTTTGAAAGATAGATCACATGATAGGAAACAAAACTAGCCTCAACAAATTCAAGAAAATTGAAATCATACCAAGCATTTTCTACGACCACAAGGGACTGAAACTACAAACCAACCCCAAAGGGAAAAACCCCAAACACTCAAAATCATGGAGATTGAATAGCATGCTATTAAACAATGAATGGGTCAAGAATGAAATTAGGGAGGAAATCAAAAAGTTTCTGGAAACAAATGAAAATGAACTCACAACAACCCAAAACTTATGGGACACAGTGAAGGCAGTTCTGAGAGGGAAGTTCATAGCAATACAGGCCTACCTAAAAAAGATAGAAACATTTAAAACAAACAACCTAACCCTATACCTACAAGAACTCGAGGAACAACAACAAAGACAGCCCAGAGCAAGTAGAAGGAAGGAAATAACCAAGATCAGAGCAGAATTAAATGACATAGAGACTAAAAGCACAGTTCTAAGGATCAATGAATCCAGGAGCCGGTTCTTTGAAAAGATAAAATTGACAAACTTTTAAGCAGACTCATCAAGAAAAAAAAAAGAGAGGACCCAAATAAACACAATCAGAAATGAAAGAGGAGAGATTACATATACCCCCCAAAATACAAAGGATTGTAAGATATTACCATGAAGAACTATATGGCAAGAAATTTGAAAACCTAGGTGAAATGGAGAAGTTTCTAGAAAAATATAATCTCCCAAAACTCAATGAAGAAGAAGCAGAAAGCCTGAACAGACCAATAACAGCAGATGAAATTGAAGCAGTAATAAAAAAACTCCCAACACACAAAAGCCCTGGATCAGATGGTTGCACAGGAGAATTCTACAAAGCATTTAAGGAAGAGCTAACCCCTATCCTTCACAGACTATTCCAAAAAATCCAAAATGATGGAAGACTCCCAAACTCTTTTTATGAAGCCAGCATCATCCTAATCCAAAAACCAGATAAAGACAAAACATAGAAAGAAAACTTCAGGCCAATATCGCTGATGAACATACATGCTGAAATCCTCAACAAAATATTGGTGAACCGCATCCAACAATACATTAAAAGGATCATACACCATGACCAAGTGGGATTCATCCCAGGGATGCAAGGATGGTTCAACATTCACAAATCAGTAAATGTGATACATCACATAAACAAAAGCAAGGACAAGAAACACATGATCATATCAATAGATGCAGAAAAACATTTGATAAGTTATAGCACCCATTTATGGTAAAAACACTCAGCAAAGTGGGAATAGAGGGAGCATTCCTCAACATAATAAAGGCCATATATGTGAGACCTACAGCCAACATCATACTCAATGGGCAAACACTAAAATCTTTTCCACTAAGATCAGGAACAAGACAAGGTAGTCCACTTTCACCACTTGTATTCAATATAGTATTAGAAGTCTTAGCCACAGTGATTAGACAAGAAAAGGAAATAAGAGGCATCCAAATTGGAAAGGAGGAAACAAAATTATCATTGTTTGCAGATGACATGATAGTGTACATAGAAAATCCTATAGACTTGGCCAAAAAGCTGCTTGACCTAATAAGTGAATTTGGCCAAATAGCGGGATACAAAGTTAATATCCAGAAATCAAATGCATTTTGTATATCAACAATGAAACAGCAGAAGCAGAAATCAAGAAAAAATCCCATTCAATATAGCAAAAAGAAAAATAAAATACCTAGGAATAAACCTAACCAAGGAGGTAAAAGACCTGTATGCAGAAAACTACACAACACTGAAGAAAGAAATCAAGGAAGACACAAACAAATGGAAACATATACCGTGTTCATGGATCAGAAGAATTAACTTCATCAAATGTCCATACTACCCAAAGCAATTTACAAATTCAATGCAATACCTATTAAAGTACCAGTGGCATGTTTCACAGACATAGAACAAACAATTCAAAAATTTATAAGGAACCATAAACAACCCTGAATAGCTGCTGCAATTTTGAGAAAGAAGAGCAAAGTAGGAGGGATCACAATACCTGATACCAAACTGTATTACAAGGCCATTGTAATCAAAGGAGCCTGGTACCGGCATAAAAATAGGCACATGGAGCAGTGGAACAGAACAGAAAGCCCAGAAATAAACCCAAGTCTCTACCCAGGTTAATTAATATTTGACAAAGGGGGCAGCAACATAAAATGGGGTAAAAATAGCCTCTTCAAGAAGTGGTGTTGGGAGAATTGGACAGCTGTGTGCAAAAAAAATGAAACTCGAGCACCAACTTACACCATGCACAAAAATAAATTCAAGGTGGATAAAAGATTTAAATATAAGCCATGACACCATTAAAGTCCTAGAGGAGAACATAGGCAGGAAAATCTCAGATATTTCATGCAGCAACATTTTTATTGATATGTCCCCTAAAGCAATGGACATAAAGGAAAGAATAAATAAATGGGATCTCATCAAAATAAAAAGCTTCTGCATGGCTAAAGAAAACAGTATTAAAATAAAAACAGAACTGACTGTATGGGAAAACATATTTGCCAATGATACCTTAGGCAACGGTTTAATCCCCAAAATAAAGAACTTACACGACTCCACTCTAAGACAAGCAACCCAATTAAAAAAATGGGGAAAGGACTTGAACAACACTTCTCCAAGGAAGACACACAGAGGATCCAGAGACACATGAAAAGATGTTCAATATCACTAGCTATCAGAGAGATGCAAGTTAAAACCACAATGAGATACCACTTCATACCAGTCACAATGGCCATCATAAACAAAGCAACAAACAACAAGTGTTGGAGAGGTTGTGGAGAAAAGGGGATCCTAGTGCACTGTTGGTGGGATTGCAGACTTGTACAACCACTATGGAGAACAGTATGGAATTTTCTAAGAAAACTAAAAATGGATCTACCTTTTTAACAGGCAATTCCACTGCTAGGATTATATCCTAAGAACCCTGAAACACCAATCCAAAAGAATCTATGCACCCCAATGTTCATAGCAGCACAATTTACAATAGCCAAGTGTTGGAAGCAACCTAGGTGCCCATCAGTAAATGAATAAATCAAGAAACTATGGTACATTTACACAATGGAATTCTATGCAGCAGAAAGAAATAAGGAGCTCCTACCCTTCGCGACAGCATGGATGGAACTGGAGAGCATTATGCTAAGCAAAACAAGCCAGGTGGTGAAAGACAAATACCATATGATCTCAGCTTTAACAGGAAACTAATCAACAAAACAAACAAACAAGCAAAATATAACCAAAGTCACTGAAATTGAAAACAGGCTGACAGTCACCAAAGGGGAGAGGGGAGGGAATTTCAGGGGAAAAGGGGAAGGGTTTAGAGCAGCAAGTATAAAAGGCACATGGACAAAAACTAGGGAGGGTGTAAATGGGAGGCAGGTGGGGAGGGCTGGGGCAGTGGGCTGGGATGGGAGTAAAAGACAGAAAACTGTACAAGAACAACAATTAAAATAAATTAAAAAAATAAAAATAAAGTAAGTTTTATCTCAATAATTATCAATTTGCATCATTATTTGGGGAACTATGTAATATTTCCTCTTGGAGCCTTTCATCATAATTTGAAATCCATCCTAACATTTGAAATTTCACTTGTAATTTTTAACACAATTTTCCACTATTGAACATGCTTCCTTGAACTGATTATATGATTTTTCAATTTTTATTATAAATTTATGTTGTTCCTTTTTTGAATAAGCTCGCAGCTCTGATGCAAAAAATAATTTTCAGATAGTGAATAATAATTTCATAATAACCACAAGATTCTTACTCATCTTGACCATCAGTGGAATGTCACAAGTTCAGGGACATGCCAACCTACTGGTGGACCACCTTAGCCCCAGCCTCAGGCCTGACTGCCAATCTGTGCTTGGCCAGGGCACTTGAAGCGAGGCCATTTTTTTTCTCCCTTGCTTCCTCAGTACAGAGCAAGTTTTCCGTTCACCGATAAGTGTTTTTGTTTGTTTGTTTGTTTGTTTGTTTTTGCATTAAAACAAAATCTCCATGTTCAGTTTTACTTACCCATTTAACACATGTTAAATGCTTTGTTCCTCTTGCTGTTTCACAAGTATTACCTCACTATAAGGCTCATAACAATTCTTTGAGTTAAATATTATTGTCATTTGACTTTTTATTGATAAAGAATCTAAGGGGAAAAAGAATTTAAAAACTTTCCTTGGATGACATCACTAGTATTGTTGAAGGCAAGTCTCAAACTCAAAAGGTCTCTCTCCAGATGGGGACTTATCAGTAAGGGCTGTACCATATTATGTCCGTGGTGCATATAATGATTTGGATTAAAGAGACAGGAAAGGTAAAAATACAGGAGAAACAAACCCGAGGGGCCAGGAAATGGAGTACTGATGTGAAGAGACAATACCATTTCAAAAGACCCTCACACACAATATACCTTTCCCTCAGCTTTTCCCTGGTCTCATACCTGGGATCATGGTCCATCCAATTATTTAGGTAAAACTTTTGAGCCATCTTCGGCTTTTCTTTTTCCTTTATTTACTTCATTAGCCTTTCACTTAGTTCTGTCCTGTTTCCACTGTATATTCCAAACAAGCACACAGAAAGCATACACTAAAATCTTGTTTTCCAGGAGCCAGCAGCACTGATTGCAAAGAGCCAGAAAGTACATATTTTTGGGTTTGTGAGCCTGTAGTCTCTGTCACAATGATTCACCTCCACTGTTGGGGCACAAAAGCCACCATAGACAGCATATAAACAAGTGGATGTGGCTGTGTATCCTCAAAACTTTATTTATATAAGCATACAGTAGTTTTTTATTCCAATGTTATTTTAATAATGCTAAGTGCTATATTATATACTCAATTTACCGGAAATGTAGCACATTGTACATAACTGATGCTCAGTGCAAAAAGTCTGAAACATTACGTGGCTTACCTTGTTATATCACATTAACTTCAGTCAACCTTCCTGTGAAGAAGGGAGGGGGCAATTATTATTCCAGACTGAATTGCTATCAGATTTCAAGGTTTTTGTCACATTTTTTCATTGTGATGAATATTTTCTAAGTCTCAGTTTGAAAGTACAATACTCTCATATTCTTTACACAGAGTGAATAGAAACTGTTGTGCCTTCTAATTTCTACCATAAATTGTATAGTTATTCTCAAGATCATAGAAAATATAAATACAACATTTGGGAGATTATCTCTGTTTCATCTGGAAGAAAATGATTTATTTCATTTTTCTGTAAAAGAAAATTGGTTCTGGATCAACCAGTGATAGAAAGTTCTACTGTTACATCACAAACTAGTAGTGATTTAATCACCTTGTTTGGATTGTTATGTGGCTGAAACATGCACTGATATATTGATGTGTGTGTGTGTGTGTGTGTGTGTCAGTGCCTAGGTTGGAGTAAGGAGTGCTAATAATTGTTCATGAGATAAGACTGTGTTGGGTTCCCAGATGACATTTCATCAATACTTTACTGTTTAAAAACGCCCAGATTCTTTCTTATTTGAAATCTCTCATCACTTAACTTATACTGTACAATTTAACATTCTCTAGGCTCTCTGATTTAAGTTCTGTGGTTGTTTTATGTGCAAAATATTGTTTATCAATATTGCTTTCTAAAAGAGTTTTTAGTGTTGCCTCTAATTCCTCATGTTTCAATTACTCAGAATATTCCAATTTGGTTGCTACCTTTGCCTGTTCATTGGGATTTCTCACACACATTTACACACAGATGCAATAATAGGTAAGTCTCAGACTGTACTGGTGAGAAACATGGTGACAGATTAAGAAACCCTCAAGGAAGCTTCTACAGCTCAGAAGGCTGCTTGAGGTTGTTCTGGGTCACTAATTGGGATAAGTGAAGAGGGAATGATTCAAGTTTGATTCCAGGGAAATTTGGGTAAAGAGACAAATGGAATGATTACTTATGACACTGTGTGCTACATGTCTCTTCAATGAAATCTAAGTAACTCATTGTTTTTAGGGATATGGGCTCTTACAGGAAAGGGGATGCTACGATGAGCCTTGCATTAAGACTGACTTACAGCATGGAAGGAGGGACAGGACACAAACTAGCACTGCTTATATATGATTAGACAAATGGGGTTATCCAACAAAGTGGGCATGGCTTAAACGCCAGTATTTTAACAATATGCTTTCCTAATTGGTAACTTTCCTAGTAATGATATTTATGCTATTATAATATAAATTGCACACTTACAGTATAGAGAGACTATTTTTGGCCAGTGAAATAAAGAAATTTCTTTAAAATAAAAATGAAGGTCTATAGTACAACTAAAACACACCTAAGTTGACATATCAGCTTGGTTCCTACTATCAAAAGAGATAAATTTATACATAATAAAAATTGCTCTTCCAGTGTTATATGAATTTTGAAAAGTATATATAGTCAACGAGCTATAACCATAATAAAAATATAGAATGGTACTGTCACCCGTCAGAATTTCTTCTGGCTGTCCCTCTGTGGTCAAACCATGTCCAGCATCAGCCCCCTGGCAACCGTGGATCTGTTCTCTGGCCTTTTCATTTTGGTTTTCCTGGAATGTTTTACATATAGGGAACTGTACAGTGCATTGCCTTTTGAGTTTGGCATTTTTTTCTTTAGTATACGCATTCGAGAGTCATCTATATTATTATATGTATAATAATTAATCCAATCCTTTTGCTTGCTTACTAGTATACTACAATGGGTGTATTGTGATTTTTCTTGGTCTATTTACCAGTTCAAGGACATTTTGCATTTTGGTTGCTTACAGCATCAGGCAATTATAAGATGCCATAAAGATGAATAAAAATGTCATTCCATTTTTGTGTAAATGTAAGTTGTCAATTCTTTTGAGTACGTACCTCAGCATGTAATTTCTGGGCCATATGATAGCCATATGTTATGTTTTAGAAGTAACTACCAAACTACCCTCTAGAGTGGTTGTACCATATTGTAGCACCATCAGCAATGCAAGAGTGTCCTAATGCTCACTTTCCTCCTTGGCGCTTGGTATTTTTAGCTTTTTTTTTTCCTTCTAGTGTCCACATAGTGGTATTTCATTGTGGTTTTAATTTGAATTTCCCAAATAGCAGTGATATTTTTTATTTAAGGATTTGATATTGGTATTTGTTTTTATATATTTCTATATAGTGTTGTTATAACAAATTACCACAAATACAGTGGCTTATAAAACAACTTAGATTTATTATCTTACAGTTCTGGAGATCAGTTTCACTGGGCTGAAGTCAAGGTGTTGTCAGATTTGGGCTTCTTCTGGAAATCTGTGGGAACACCCATTTTTCTCCCAGCTTCTATAATCTGCATGCACTCCTTGGCTGTGACCCCTTCCTTCATGCTCAGAGCCAGCAGTATAACTTCCCCTCTATGACCTCTTTTCCCGCGCTTACGTATATCTTTGATCTCTGACTCTGGTCAGCCCTCTTAAGGGCCATTGTGATTACATTAAACCCACCCAGGTAATCCAAAATAATCTCATCTAAAGACCTATAATGTAATTACATTTTAAAAGGCACTTGATCAAAAATTAATATGTCTTTATAGGTTCTTCAGATTAGAATGTGGGCACCTTTGAGGGACCATTATACAGATTCCTAAGCCATCCATGTATCTTCTATGGTGAAGTTTCTGTTCAAGTCTTTTAATCACATTACTTATTGAGCTGTTTGTTTTTGTTTTTTTTATTGTTGAGTTTTGAGAATTCTTTATATAATCTAAGTGCTTGCACATTGTCAGATATGTAATTTGCAAATGCTTTCTCCCAGGATGTACTTTGTTTTTCCATTCTTATAAAGGTAGCTTTCACATAGTAAATAAATTTGTGTATTTCTTTTTTTTTGTTCTATTAAGTTTTGCTTATATATTTAGGAGCTCAGTTTTTAAGTGCATATGTATTTAGAATTTTGTTTCTTTGCTAAGTAGACCTTTTAAAAATCATTAAGCAATGTCCTAGCAATTTTTCTTGTCATGAAGTCCAGTTTGTTTGATGTTAATATAGCTACTTACAGCTTTCTTTTAATTAGTATTTTCATGACATCTATTTTTCCATTGCTGTACTACTCATATCATTATATTTAAAGCATTTTTCTTATAGACAATGTATAGTTTTGGGGGTAATTTTCTGTTCAAGTGAAAATAATATGTGTTTAACTTGTGTTTTTAGATTATGACATTTAACGAAAGAGATTGATATATTCATTAGATCAACAAATTATACAATATGATTGGAGTTGGGTCAGCTATTTTATTTCCTTCTGTTTGTGGCTAAGATTTTCTTCTTCTATCAGCCTTTTACTTATCTCCTTTTGGATTATTTGAATATTTTAATACTTCTTTTCAATTTATCTATTGATGTTTGGTTATGTCTTACTGTATTTCTTATCTGAATTTGTTCTAGGGATTAAAATATACACATCTTAATTTTTAATAGCTACTTAGATTTGCTCACCTCAGAGAAATATAGAGACTTGTAACCATATTCTTTTAACCTCTTTATTTTATAATTGTCCTATGTAATACATTTATGTTCTTTGAACTGATAACCAGACAATGGCAGCATTTTTGCTTTAAATCATCTTTCACATTTCAAAGAAATCAATGGGGCAAAGCAATCACCTTACATTAGTCCACAGCTTCACCGTTTCCTTTGCTTTCCTTTCACTCCTAAAGTTTTAAGTTTCCCTCTGATGTCATGTCTCTTCTGCCTGAAAAAACTTCTGTTAGTGTTTCATTTGGAATAAGATTTATGACAACAAATTATCTTAGTTTTTCTTCATTTAGAGTTTTCTTTGCCTGTATTTCATGGAAGATACATGTACTGAACATAAAATTCCAGGTTGACAGTTCTTTCCTTGCACTCTCTTCTGGTCTCCATGGTTTCTGTTGAGAAACACACTTACATCTGCATCATCATTCCTATAGTGCAATATATTATTTTTCTGAAACTGTATGATATATATTTTAAATTATATATGTATATATAAATATACAGTGCATCAAACTTGTTCCCAAAAGTTCCTGAGGCTCTGCTCTCTTTACAAAAATACGTTTTTCCTCACTGACTTTTAGATTGGGTTATTTCCATTGCTCTATCTTTGATTCTTTTCTCTGACCTCTTCATTATTCTATTATTCTCATTCAGTGGATTTTTAACGTATCTGATATGGTGTTTCTCAGTTCTAAATTTTCTATTTGTTTACTTTTTATACTTTTTATTTCTCCGGTGAGAACTTCTGTTTCCCACTTATCTCTAGAGTGTGCATTTTTATCTCACACAGTATGCTTTTAATAGCCAATTTACAGTCTTATTTAGATCATCTCAGGGTTGGCATCTGTTAATTATCTCTTTTAATTGCTCACATATTCCTGGTTCTTTGTATATAAATTCATTTTGAATTGTATCCTAGACATTTTAAACATTGCCTGTCAAGATCTGAGCCCTGTTAAAATCCTCTGAAAAATGTTTTTGTTTGTTTGGTTGTTTTAGCAGTCAATCATTAAAATTAGATTAAACAGCAAGTTTAAACTTTGGTTTTCAAATCCTTTGCTATTCTGTTGTAGGTCTGTCTCTTCCTGTTCTTCTCAGGTCCTGTTCTTCTCAGGTCTTAGTTTAGGAATTAGGTGGTGATTTATATCACTGATGAGTTCTCATGGCCTTGGCTATGCTTCTTTGTGTCTACGCCATGCTCACACAGTGTGGGGATGATCCTGGGACTGTGTCAGTTCACACACAGAACGAAGAGATCTTCTCTCCAGCTTTCTCTTTTGTAGAATCTATCCCCACCTTCCAGAACACCTTCTTTCTCAGTTTTACTGGTCAGAAAGGTGGAGTTTTCCTACAGTGTTAGGCCCCTGCTCTATCATAGAGCTTATGTGATGGTGGCAGTTCTGAGGGAGAAGTGGCAAGAGAAGAAGTGGCAAATCATCCCCCCCAAGGGTTCTTTTTCACATTTTGGTGTTTCCACCCACTCCTCCTGCTATTTTTTTCCAGTATACTCAAGTAGTTAATTTCTAAATTCTGTCTGGAGGTTTAAATTTTAATCAGTTAGAAAAAATATGTTTTAGGATGCTTAGTTCATCTGGGATTGCATTGTTAAGTCTGGTTACTAATACTTTTTTCTCTTTTTCAAAAAAAATGTTTTTAGGGAGAGGGGAAGGGAGAGAGAAAAAGGGAGAGAAACATCAATGTGTGGTTGCCTCTCCAGTGCCCCCTCCTGGAGACCTGGCCCACAACCCAGGTATGTGCCCTGACTGGGAATCAAACTGGCAACCCTTTGGTTTGTAGGCCAGCACTAAGTCTACTGAGCCACATCAGCCAGGGCTGGTTACCAATATTTTGATCCTGCTGTCCTCATTTTCTTCTTAGAGATGAAAGAGAGTGTGATCATTATAAGTAGGTGCTAAGACAAGAAAGCCTTGCTTTAAGGTGTGGTTCCATTGCTTACTGTGTAAGGTAGAACTTAACCTTTTTTTAATTTGTGAAATGCAGACATAGTAATCAGTCCTTCATAAAGTTGTGTGAGGATTAAGTTAACATATATAACAATGATTTGCATAGTATCTGACGCTAGGGCCAGGGTGTGGCATGACTGTAAAGGGCGCCATTGATAGTGTAGATGATCATAGTAATCAGTGAGCTTGGAGTCGTGCTGTGTGGGATGGCTGAGTCAGATCTTTTTATGTTGTTTTATATTTGTAAATAAAAACTAAACCTGTACCCTGGCCAGTGTGCATCAGTAAGTTGGAGCATTGTCCTGTAAAACGAAAAGCTGGTGGTTCAGTTTCTGGTCAGGGCACATACCTGGGTTGTAGGTTTGGTCTCCAGTTGGGGCACATTGTGAGTGGCAACTGATTTAAGTTTATTTCCCTTTCTCTCTCTCTCTTCCCCTCTCTCTCTCTGAAAACAACCACAATGACAACAACAAAACTAAAAGAAACCCAAAAAACAAAACCCTAAACCTGTTCTTATCTATATTTTTAAACAGTTGTCCTATGAAATAGAAGATAGAGATTGAATAAATGTTCTTAAAATATCATCTTTGTTTGGCCATCTACTTTTATCTCAAGTGAAGGAAAATACATGGACATTCCTCAGAGAGCTTACACTTCTTATAAGCTTCAATCACCATCAAAGGAGAAGTAATGCTAACCCTCCTCTTAATCTGCGGCTTCCTGCCATGTTGGTTGAAGCAGGGCATTCTTCAGAAAGATACGTGTACAGTATGCTGTGTCTCATCATTATTTCTTCTCTCTTTCTAATGTGACTTATCGCTAATCATCTGTAATCTTGAGTTGAGTCTCTTAGGAGGATTTAAATGCAGGTTTCCCCTGGAGAATTTGATACCCAAAACATAATTACGTATTGATCTGGTCACAAATCCTGATGTCAGTATTCATTTCCATCTCAGATTCTTTCAAAGCCCAAGAGAATATTACAGAGTTATAAAATACAATGTTGATTTCTATTGGGAGATTTTCTTAGAAGAGAATGAAGGAATTTGAAATGCCTAAGTCTAGAGTTGTTTTAAATTTTTTTGATCTTCGGGAAGTGTTCATGTACCTCTACATACACCATGGCCTTGTGGTGACTTTTTCCTTTATACTCCAAAATATGGCATGGTGGCTAAGAATGCAAGTTCAGGAATCCTGGATTTGAATTCTGGCTCTGCCACTTAATAAGCATCATTTTTTTCTTTTTTTTTTCTTTTTGTATTTTCTTGCTTCATCTGTAAACTGGGGGTGATATTATTTTCTTCATAGGACAGTTATGTGAATAAAGTAATTTATTTATAGGGCCTGGAATATACTCTTGTATAAATATGTTCCACTTTATTCCTATTATACAAATGTGGAAGCTGAACTGCAGAAAAGGTAAAAAAACTAATAGTCTGTATGTTGTTTAGTCTCCCCAATGCACCTAGTCATAGGTCTTAACTATAGTGTTAATAAAATTTTGCTTTCTTAAATGATTGCATTCTGAGAAAAGTGGTCTTTCAGGAAAATGAAGCATCCATCTTTGCAAGTTTTGCAGAAAATGTGACAAAATGCCACAATATGATGCACTAACTTACTCACTGCCTCCTTTCCATATGTCCTTACAAAAAGAATAAAGAACAATATTAAGGTAGAACCGAAACATTTGAATAAAGTAATGTTTGCTACAACCCCTTTTAAAATGCAATGCTTAGCTAAATTGGACCTGAACGTCAGGAAGTCTTGTTTTATTAATTGCTTGTAAAGTTTCTAAAAACTTTGAGATGTCTTTTGCTAGCAAAAAAATGTGATTTTTGAACAAAAGTTATATTTACTCAGGTATTACTGCAGTATTTGCAATTCTAGTTAGAATGCTTAGTTAGCCAAAGGATTGTAGTAAAACAAATATTGTAGGAGCAGAATTCACCATTTCCTTGCTGGATCAGGATGTTATTAAGACTTCTATTTCATTTTTTAAATGTATTCTATAGATAGGTTCTATTTCTCTTTCCCTCTCTTGGGCAGGGTCCTTCCGGGGAAGGCCATCAAGTGACTGAAAACCACTAGAACAGCAGACCATTGAACTTCTGCACCTAAGCTACTGCCCTTCCCCCCTCAATGCCAAGCATGTAGCCAGACCTGAGTGAGGCCCCTAGAAGGGCATTGTTCTTTTGTTTAAATTGAGATTTTTTGCTTATTAGTGTTTTTAAAGACAGTCCTGATGATTTTAACCTTTAATATTTTTAACTTCAACCTGCTGGTCATTTACATTAAGTTAAAGCTGCCTGGTCTCTTATGGAGGCTGCATCAGAAAAACATATCCATGGCACTTTTCTGATGGGCAAAGACTTTTCCATTACGGCCAGGCACTGTTGATTTAATCAGTTGAGTTGCATAGAATCTTATCATTTTGGCCAGCTAAATATTATTGCTTAGTATTTGGTGTGAACCATGAGCTATGCTAAATGCTTTATGTGCTCACTTAATTTTCACAATAAATCTATGAGTAGGTGTCGTTGTTATCACTATTTCCCTTTTCAGGGGTGGAAACACTAGCAACAATTGTTGAATAAGTGAGGTCACCCAGCTAATAAGTGCAGTGCTAGGAGCCAAACTTTGATGCCTAATTCTAGAGACTGCTTTTACTAATGGGGCTCAATTCTCCAGCTCTGCCTCCATTTACATCGTTAACTCAGGTGACACGATGAGTTATGAGTCAGTCCCCTTTCAGAGCCCATGCATCTGACATAAGAACCTTGTTGTAGAATGAGTAGGTATGTGAACATTATGTTTTTCATTTCTATGAAATTTTCCTATTTATATCTATAAATGACCTTGGAACAAACTCTTTATGCATAAAACATTTCATGAATAATTGATACAATATGTAGGTAAATCCCCATGCTACCTATGGGGTTGGAGTATTTTAGTTATTTCTTGAGGGTCTGAAGGAGATTAATTTATCAATGAAAATTCCTTCATCTGGGCACATGTGTCCTAGTCATCGTGTGGTCTCAGAGGCACATGCCTGTGTCTGGTGATTGACCGAGTTTGGTGGTGCTATCACACTCCTCCTGATATGAAGATTAAACAACTTCTACCACACATGTGACTGTAGTCCTGGTGGGCACTATTCAACGTTCCTTTAAATCTGAAAGTCAGGAGACTGTCAGTACTCAATGTTTTGTAGATTTTCATGTTATGAGCTTGATGGTTCTTCGCTCTCTGTCCTCCTCTGCGGGCAGTATTCAGGGCTAGGAGGACTGAGCCAGGAGGGGACGAGAGGCAGGCGCTGATAGTCTGAGAGGTTGTATGTGTGTAACTTTTGTCATGTTGTTCAAAAGACTTTGGAAATTACCTGCTCATTTATATTATGGGCTTTTGGAAAATCCAGTCAGCAAAGTGGCTTATCAGGAACTCATATCTAACTTTACACCTATTGAGCAAAATAAAAGTAATAGGAAAATGCTTTTAACCCAGGTGAGGCATTGAATATCAAAAGGGATATTTTTTGAGCTCAGATTTTTTATAATATTGATTGTCTTCTGATGCACCGTGCTATGTCACAAAACCCATAAAATAAGAGACATAGATAGCATTTAGGCAAATGATGCTATCTGTATTTTTTTTGCTCATGTCTTCATTAATTTTATTCTTCAATAACACATTGAGCTTAAATTAGATAACAGTGCACTAGTTACTAGTGATAAAGACATAAATAAGACAAGGTACTAGACTTTGAAGATATTATGGTTTCGTGAGACACCAGAGGTGCAGGGGAACAAGAGCAGTGGGCTGTGATTAGTGGCAATGCCTGTCTGCACGAGGTCCATATGGCAACGCTTTTCTGTGTCAGTGTATTTCATAAACATCATTTTGAATGGTGGCACAGCACTCTTTTAAGTAAGTATTTTATCATATACCTGACCATTTTTAAAGTTTATGAAATTTATGCTTTTGCCTTACTACAGTAGTAATGTTTTACTACTATAAATGGTGTTCTAGTGAAGATTTTCATGTTTTTTTTTCCTTGCATTTTGTCCTTTGCATAGATGATTGGGCTAGGTGTTGCTGAGTCAATGGGTATCAGAATTTTGAAACTTATGACATGTATTATAAATTGTCTTAAATGTTATGAATTTGTGCCCCTATGAAAATGTATGAATCTGCCCATTTTACTGAATCCTTGAGAAACTTAACTATAGTATATTGTATATACTATATGTTATATTATGATTTGGGAAAATCCTTTCAAATTAGATAAATAAAAATACGATTTTATACTGCTACCTCTTTCTTATGTTATTGGAATTTGCACATTTCTTGCTATGCAGACACATTTTCCTTTTGGTGAATTGTCTTGTGTTACAGTATTGAAGTGCTAGTAATTTTCTTATTGATTTGATAAATACACATTAACAAAATCAACTTTAATCATCACATGTGTTTTTATTTTCTACTACCCTCCACAGATGAAGCTACAGAAAGCAAAATATTTACTCCATCCCTGAAGTGAGCCAAGAATACAAAGGAAAACAAGGTACCTACTGACATGCCGTCCTGCTGGGGGGGTGCACCCTATCACTAACAGCATTCAAATGTGATATGCGTTTGTGAGAAAATTATGAATTACAATGTTCTGAGCTCAGTGTTCTGCAATCTGGTGAAAATATGCTTTTGTCCTCAACATTCATTTAAATTTGACTCTAATATTCCACCATAGCTGAATGCTGTCCTTCATGTGGGTAAGTGGGAAACTTTTAAGATGGGTTCTTCATGTTTGAGTAAAGCTCAGTTTTTGTCAAACCAGCATATAAACCTTCTCTTGTGTTTGAAGATTCCCCAGGTTTTAAGTTTGTGGCTGGTTGTGGAAAAGAACTGTACATTTCCCATGCGTAACCTTCCTACCTTTATTTGTAGCTGGGCTGTAGCTCTGACCCAGGCCTGGTTCCATGGGCCGCTCATCACAGATGGTGGGCTAGTGGAGAAGCTCTTTTAGCAGTGGGAGCAACTGTGGTCTCTAGCTCCTGCAGAACCAGCAGCACTGTGCAGTGTGCGCTGATGGCCTTGAGTAGCACAAGGTGGGGGATCCCACTGTCAGTGGCGGCAGCAGATTTCGAGGCATCATCATTTGGGCTATGGTTTAGGTGTCATGGCTTTTTCTTTCCTTTTTTTTTTTTGCCCTTTTCCTCATTTGATTCCTCTTGGTGATTCTGTAAGGTATCTAATAGCATTTACTTATCTTTTTCTTTGTTAAATTTGAATCATCCACTATTGTTTTTTATTGCTTGTAGTTAAGTGTATCAACCAGTACAGCTATTACTGCTAGGTAAATATAGATATTAAGCAAATACAACTCAAAAAGACTTGCCCATTCAGAGGCTCTCTGGCTTGCCAGGCCTGTTGTCCAGAGACAGCAAGTAAGGCTAGAGAAACCAGCTAGTAACGCACGCTTGCCTGCAGCTGTGTGGTAGCAGAGCCAGGGCTGGGGCCCTTGTCTCTTAATAGCTGATAACTCTCTTTGCACTTTCCCTCAGTCCTGGCACATTGATTTGTGTGTTTTTCCAACTGGTCTGTTATTGCTTAGGTCATATCAATCAGGTGCTGTGCTTCTTAGGGACACATTCCTTTGTTCTCTCCTAATGCTTTTTTCCCCCCTCACAGCATGGTTCTGAACAGGGTCAGAAGCACAGAGGCACCATAGACAATGTGGGACTTAAGGGAAGCTGAATGGAATATGTGAAAAATAAGCGTAGTTAATGTAAAGTCAGTTCAACACAATTAATTAAATATACCATATGTTATTCTAGATCACAAAGATAAATAAGCATCATTCCTGATATATACATGTTACACACACACATATATGTATCCATGTGTACCTCTCTCTGTATATGATATATGTATGTGATAAACAGATCTGTCATTATCTACCTTGCATATGAAGCAGATGATAAATGAAATCATTTGACTTTTTTCTCTGATCTAATAAACTCACACTGGTTAGTTCATTAGAAGGTAGTGACTTTGGCAAATCCTCTTTAAAGAATCATTTAAAAAATGATTTGTGATACCTTTAAGAAAAAAGTACATCAGGGTTTTAATCATGCTATAGGATTGATACATTCAACATTTCTGTCTAAGAGTAACATTAACTCAATCTGACGAACCATTCGGGAATAACTCAGACTGGGAGAAGGAATTCTAAGATTAATTATACACTTTTCTGCAGCTCTGTAATTGCTTCATTCATTTTAATTTTTGTATCCTTAGGTAAACTTCTGGCAGTTTGAATCCCCTGGCTTCCTACTGTGTGTCGGGAATTGCTCATAGTTCTTTGGGTTCCCCTAGAGAAGCTGGCCCAGGATTCAAGCCCAGTAGGCACACCAGGCTGCCATGAGTGCTCACTTGATTGCTAATATTAACGTGAGATGTACATGGCAATGCCTTCCTCTGATGGAGTCCTTTCTGGGCACATGTCCTTTTGTGGCCAGGATGATGCCTACATCATTCTTATTACAGGTTTCACTGTTCCTATTATATGAAAACATCAAAAATTATTTGATGATTGGTTTGAGATATATATAAAATTTCTTATTCATAAATTTAAAATGTTTAGTTTTTACCTTTTATACCTTTAAGATATGGAGTATATTCACAGAGAATTCTAATAATACATGTACTAATTTTTTTACACTTATCCAAAGATCCACAATCTTAGTATTTATTAGTTTAAATCCTGGATCAATGAATTCATTTGAATGTTGCTTCCTGGTATGAAATTTTATTTTATAGGAGAAATACAAGAGGGTGTTATTTACAATGGTTGTTAGTAGCCCCTAACTGCCAGTCTTTGGAATAACAATTGCTGCCTTAATTTGAAATGTAAACAGAAGATTATCCTTTCATGTGTAAATTGATATTTTCTGCTAGGGCACAATTAATCTTCAATTTGTGACATGCTGCAGTTCTCAGTCTTCCCACATCATCACATTATGGCTCAGTAGGCCAGCCAGCTGTGTGCTAGTAAGCTGACTTTCAGGATGGTTGCTTCCTGACCATCCATGTGAGGGTCCTTCTCCTCCATTTAGTTTATGAATAGCAGTTCAGAGCCAAGGGCAACAGCAGAGTATGTCCATGATGGTATTTTCTTTTTTATCTATTTGGTCAGAAGGATGGGGTCTGTGGGTACAATTGAGCTGTGAAAAAAGAGAGGAAGGGAGAAAGGTACCCCAAATCACCATCCCCCCAAAATGCATGTATATAACCAGGAGATGGTGTGCGGCTAATAAAATGCCCTTGAGAGTTATTGCAAAGAGACAGTTTACACTTGTATGGACAATGTCAGCTTAATGAGACAAAATCCTAGCTTCCAGAGATGACTACTGTTAAAGGGTCAGACTTACCTGGTTGTATAAATTGAGCACAGAGTAGTGGTTGTGAATGCAGGCTTTGGACTTCGACTGCCCAGGATGGGACCCTTGGCTCCACCATTTACTCTCTGTGTTACGTTGGAAGGGTGCTTAACCACTCTGTCACAGCTTCTTCACTATGTGACTCTCACATTATGTATGGGCTGGTTGAAGAAATTAAGTGAGGTAAATCCATGTCAGTCCTCTGAAGAGACCCTGGTTCAATAAATTCTAATTCTGGTTTTTATTATTATTGCATCTGATATGAAATATCATCACTGAAAATAACCACATAAAATCTTTAATATACTTATACAATAATTGGTATGTATATGTACTAATTGGTATGTATATGATATGTATATAAGAAAATGTTGACTGGAAGTGGTGAAAGTGGACAACTTTGTCTTGTTCTTGATCTTAGTGGAAAAGATTTCAGTTTTTGCCCATTGAGTATAATGTTGGCTGTAGGTCTCTCCTATATGGCCTTTATTATGTTGAGGAATGCTCCCTCTATTCCCACTTTGCTGAGTGCTTTTATCATAAATGTGTGCTGTACCTTATCAAATGCTTTTTCTGCATCTATTGATATGATCATGTGATTTTGTCTTTCCTTTCGTTTGTGTGGTGTATTATGTGTATTGATTTGCGAATATTTTGCCATCCTTGCATCCCTGGGATGAATTCCATTTGATCATGGTGAATGATGTTTTTAATGTACTGCTGGACATGATTTGCCAAGAAGGGAAGGGAGGGGATAAATGGGGGGGAAGAGGAAGGGTCATCATGTAACATATATAAAGGACACAGGGGCAAAGCCGAAGCGGGGTAGGATCCAGGGTGGAAGGTGGAGAATGGTGGGGTGGTGGGGAGTGGTTGGGGGAAAATGGAGACAACTATGCTTGAACAACAATGAAAAAGAAAATATTAGACTGATATGCACTCAAAATATTCATTTAATTTTTGCCATCAAATTTCTGGTGGCCTTCTGTCACTTTTGTAAACTCATACGGAGGTGTACTCAGGCGGAAGGCAACATGGGGTGCGGAGTTGTGTGCTCTGGAGCCAGACGGCCTGTTTTCAACTTCTGGTCTGCAAAGGGGCTACATGGGCAAGTTATGTCGCTTCTTCATCCCCAGGTCATCTTTTAAAATGGTGATAGTAACAGCAATCACTGATAGGGTTACTGTGAGGATAAATGAGTAAGTTTATACAGCAATATCCTCAGAATAATGTTTGACCAGTAAAAATTGATCTCCTCATAAGACCCTTTTCCATTTTTCCTCCTTTCTATACCCTATACTTTTAAAACTTGATCTGTGAAACATTTCAGTTATATTTTTCCTTTTTCTGAACACTAATGGAACTTTCTTTGAATGTTTTTACAAGTAAATTACTTTTTAGGTGGTAATGCAGAGATGAAACATAACATGGAACCAAGTGTAGGAGCCTTAGAATCAGAGAGTTGGATCCAAAATCTGGATGATCACTAACTCTGTGCCTTTGGGGAAGAAACTAAGCATATGTCTAATAAAATGAAGATAATTTAGACTTACTCTATTTGCACCTGTGCAGTATCTAGGTATAGTAACTAAAACACGGTAGATGCTCACAAGTAAAATTTTTTCTTCTAATAAGTGTAAAATTCTTAATGGCAGGACCATGTCTCATTTATCTGTGAGATTAATTGGAATTTAGCTCAGGACTGGGTATGTGTGCAATTTTAATTAGTCGTAGTATGATTTAGATCAAATTGACACATTGACCCAAGTTATCTGGAATTGGGCGTTGCTGGATCCTGCGACTTAAATAGTATCATCAGTACATTGCCCTGATTTTTTTCCTCTAGGTGGACTCTGTTTTCAGGAAAGCAACCCTTTTTTGTTGTTGTAAGACAATTGTTAGCAAGTCCAATCTCCTACATTTTCCTGTCAGCAATCACAATGAAAATAAAGTGCCTCTTTTTCAAATATTTCAACGAATGTGCACACGAGTATCACTGGCTGTGGCTGCTGAGGCCTTTCTCTTGAGCCAGAAAGTTCTGACCCACAGTGAAGAAGTGGTTCCTCTCCAGGCAAATGGTGGGGCTCCAACCACAAAATGTGTCGAGGATGCTGGAAAGGGCTCTGCAGGTATTTAACGCCCCTGTTTGAGCAGGAAGACCTAACGTGTGATTGACTGCCCTTTCTGCTAGTGCTTCTGTGTAATCCTGTTTCCTCTCAATGCTCTCAGACAAAATCTCCCTTACTTTTTCCCAGCCACTGATCTTTACTGTGAACAGACCAGATTAGATATCTGAAGCCCCACTTGTACAGTAGAGAGGTCACACAGGGCAAGTTCAGGAAGGCAGTGGAAGAATGGGTGCGATAGCAGCAGCGTAGGTGTCAGGGTGAAAGAGCATTCGGGCTGTGCCACTTTCGCATAAGCTGATACTATTTAAAGAGCAAGGAGATTAAAAAGAATTGAAAGGAGAGATCTTTATATTACAGGCTATTATAATTAGTAGGATATAGAGGAGTTTTATTGATTTAAGAACAATTTGAGTACCTGTCATCTGTTGGACCCCATTCTTTTTGTTAGTTAGATGAGCAGCTAGTTCCAGCGTTACCTCACGCTATACAAATTCTTGTTCTTTTCATCAAATCACTTTTGGCAATATTTTGTTATACATCTATTTGTATGTTTATTTAAGATCCCTGTTAAATAAATTATGCAAGGGAAAAGAGTGTATCTGCTTGTTCTTCAGTATGTACCAAAGTTTTTTTCCATTTTGGGCCTGATACGGTATGTCTTTGCTACGTGGGTTTTTCCTGTGTATTGTAGGATGTTTAGCTGGATCTCTGGCCTTATACACTAGATGCCAGTAGGATTCCACCCATCTCTGTAATCTGGTCTGTCCCTGTGGTCCCAAGCAAAAATATCTCTAGGCATTGCCAAATATCTCTTGAAATGCAAAATGATTCTGGCTGAGAACCATTGATCTATACTCAGCACCCAAGAGAGCAAGGCAAAGAGTGGCTTAGACTACTATTTATTTAAAGAATGAATCTCTTCTCTGTTATAGCCATTTTATGGAGACCAACCTGAAATATAGAGACCAAATTTTATCATCGTTTCTTTTAGGATGTCTTCTGAGTCACATTTGTAAAGCTATTTGCCTTCCCAGAGTATTAGTCTAGCTTTACACTGATGCTGGCTTCTAAATCTCAATATTCCCAGAAAGGGAATACTGATTTGTACATTTGCCTGTGTGATTTGGCATCCTAGTTCATCTAAAAGTGGCCTGCTGTTTCCTTGAACACCATGACTCGCTTCTCACCAATTTCCTCATCAACTGTAATTTTATATTAAAACAACTTTTATAACTAATCTGCCTGTAGTGTTTATTTTTCTTTTCTAGAAAACTTTATGGAGAAAAGATGATCATACTCTATATCCTTACCATGAACCTAATTTTACTCCCTCTCAGTCTGATGAAATGTAATATCCAGTTACTTTTGAAGTCAATGCACCTGGCAATGTCTATCTAGGACCGTTCTAGGAATAACAGCTGATGTAACCACTCATTTCGGGCTCACATGTGTTAGTGTTAGTACACCAGGGGACCTGTCTGCTAGACAAAGGCTAATGACTTTTCCCTGTTCATGTTGCATGCAGTTTATACTCACAGTCTGTCACTTTGGATCAACTAGATCATTTTATAATAACTGTAATTGACTTTTTGGCCCAAGTGTCCCAAAGTTGCTCTCCTCTAAATTTACCTAATGCATGATGTCTAAACCAGAAAATTTTGCTATTTACTAAGACTTGTTGTATGTTACATAAATGTTTGTATACTTTACCCAGTTTCATGTGATAGAATCACAAGTACTTACTGCAAGCTACCCTTAACAAGTGTTCATTCTACCACTTTTGTGATATTAATAAAGAAACTTATACCCAGGGAGCATAAATAACCTGCCCAAGTCACATTATAAGAGAGTGGCGGACCCAGGGCTCTGTTACCTCCTAGTCCAGTCTTCTTTGGTTGGTATTTAAAGTCTAAGCAGCATTGTTCAGAGTAGGCTGTGTGCTGCCAGGACCTGTTATCAAGTGATGTGGACCCCGGCCCATGGGGTCTGTGTGTTATAGGTGTGACAAACAAATTCACATAGCCTGAAGAAGTACTGTAGGGAAAAGGGGATGGCATGGCCACTCTCTGAGTGACAGAGGGGGCCCTGGCCCCTGTCTGGACAGGCTTTTATTGCTTTTCTGGGTACATTACATTAAGGATGGTCCTTATTTACTATGCATATGTTCTCATTAGGTGGTTACCTTTTACAGATAACAAAGGAGAGGAAGTTGCTAATTGCTACAAAGAAGAAGGATATTTGCAAATGCAAAGGAAAAAGTGATTGAAGGTTTAGCATAGATTTTAGGAAGTTACTTTAGAGATACGCAGTAAACATTTGCTGCCTCAATTCAGGGTGAGGGAGTTTTAGCAAAAGCAATCCCCAAAGCAGCCTAAGTACAATGCAGGCCTGATTCCCCATGGGAGAACCTATCCTTGGGTGTAGGTCCATGTGCTGACCTCACTTCCCATTGGTTTTCTGAATCAGGGGTTGGGCTATATTCCCCATGCCACGCGGAGGAACAGTTCCCTAGAATCAAGCCCAATGATTATGCTTTTTCCCCTCTCTAATATATCTTTATTGTAGATTTTATGAAGCTGAAGTTGTAATCTCTGGTATTCTGACTTCAGGAGGTATGGTTCTACTCTGAGCTAATCCTTAGGAATGCTGAAATTTATAAAAATATTGTCTTCACTTAGAAAGTTTCACATAGGAAAGAGATAAGTATATAAAGGCCTATTTATCATTCATAGCTATTTATTCAGTATGACCAGTGATATACAAAAAATGGTTTGGGAACACAGTTGATGAGAGAAAATTAATTTGGCCTTCCTTGGGGTGGAGGATACAGAATACCAACAACAGGATATAAAAGTGAACCTTGAGGCTATGAAAAATAAATTGATATATATGCTAGGTTGACCAAGCAGACACTCTGGAGAACACAGCTCACTTCCAATATAGGCACAGTACAAATAAAGCAATTGAAATGGAAACTTAAGGTTTTCCTTGAACACAGATTGAGTCTGAAGCTACCTTGTTTTCTCCATAACACTTAGCACAATACTAAAACCAAACTAACCACTCAATATTGCTTATTAGATGAAGGGAATGCAATTTCCTACTAAGTGTCCAAATTTAAATAGGCAAAGAAGCCATTTTTCTTAAATTGGCTTTTAAATAAAGATGAAGATCTACAATTAGGAGAGTAAAGGAGCATTTATTAGTAAATGAGTAAATTCATTGATTATAGTGAAGCAGTTATTAACCCAGGATGCCAAGCCAAGAAAGCATAAGGTTGTGTCAAATAAACAAATTTACTACTTAATAAAGCCAAACGAAGGTTAAATAAGTGCACTCAATAAAAGCCAGTAAATTACCACATAATTAGACTCAGTAGTTTACAAAAGCCAGTAGGCATGTTACCAAAGCTAATGAAGATGCAGTTTAAGACTTATGGAGCTTAAGCATTTTTATGTGCCATGTTAACAGTGGGGATAGGTAAGAGGTTTGGTTTCCAAATCAAAAGTAAGGTAAAAAAGGAGGAGAGAATAATGATTAAGAGAAAAAGGTGGTGGTAAAGGAACAAAAGAACATAGCAGAGGATGGTTTAAAGAATGTGCCAGGAACTATGAGCTCAGGCAGCAGCCAGGGTCTCAGATTGGTAAAGATTTCTTAACTATTGGGTTTTCTACTGCCTCCTAGAGGAAGGCCAATGACACTGCCTTCAAAGTTGAAGACTGCAGCCCAGTGGATGATCTTGAATGAATGCTTCAAGAAAATGAGGGTGGGAAATTTAATAATTGCTAAGAGCTTCCCTTTGTGTAAATATGAAGGAGGTCTCTTTGGGTTCCTGAGAATGGCAGCGGCATAAAAGTAGTATTAAACAGACATAATTTCCATGGTAGCAAACAAAGGCATTAGGAAGAATAAACCAATATTAAACTCAAGTTCCTTGTAGTTGGTTACAAAGAGACCAACAGTTAGCTTTGCCTCACTTAAACTATGACTCAAAGCAAAAACAAACAAACAAAAAAAAAAAAACTCACAAAAAAACCCAAGTTGGGTATAAGGAAATATTCCAGATACCCCTCACTGAGCTATTTTGGTCAGCTGTATAATTTCTTTTACAGTACAAACCGCAGATGTGGGAGAACAAAAGAAGGCGTTTGTCGGGTCACTGCTAGATGCTAGATTATATTGAACATAACTAGTAAGAAAATCTTCATGTATAGCTACACATAACCAAAGAATGTCTTCTCAAGGGATTTTGGGAATCTTTTCAACTCTTGCTTTTTCTGTTTTTTAACTTATACCCCCTTGAGTCAGACAAACTAAACGTGTAGATTCCAGAGGAATCTCCCTCTCTTGCTTGACAGAAGGCATCTTAGGACTTAGAACCCAACAGAGTTAAGGTGACATTTTTAAGTTATGTGGAATTATCAGTTCCAATGATAGTGTTATTTTGTGTTAAAATCAAAGAAATAAAACATTAACATCCCTGAGTTTTCATTTTAACTTAGTTTGGTAACTTTTCTGAATTATTTTAGAGCTGAGGTGAGTTGCCTTCTCCCGACTGCTCACCCACTTTTGTGTCTAGGCTGTTGTCTCCTTGTGCCAGTGGGGCCTGATAGGTTTTAGTGTTTATCCCCAGGTGGTTTAAGAGGGAATGGTTTCAGTGCAAGCTTCCTGTGTTCAAACATAGAAGTTTGTTTTGGATTTCAGAACCAGATGGAATATGTGAAAATGGCTGTAAAAAAATCGGGGGCTCACAGTGAAAAACGTGAATATTCCACACTCTGCCTCTGGTCAACTCAACTACAAGGTAACACAGCCATTCTTGACATTTTAACAAACAGAAACTTACATAAATGGCCTTTAGAACCAGGGAGGGAAATTCTTTTTTGTGCTTTCTTCATGTGACCCTGAATTATAATACCTGTTATGAATTCTTAATTTCTTTTAATATGGGTCTTGTGAAAAGATAGAATTGATTTGGAGCTAAAAGCAAAACGAAACTGTGGAATACTCTTGAGCAGGTAGGAAATGTCATACAATGTTTGAATTTTAATAGAAGAGTATCAAGAACACAACCATTAATACATGAGCATTTAACTAAAACTGTTTATTTAAGTCAAGTACCATATTTACCTAACAGAAAAATGTTAAGTATGAAGCTATTATTACATAAACATTTAACAAGGAACAGAGCAAGCCAACACTTACATTTAAAATGCATTGAAAGCAGAGTAATCTTCTCACACCTTGTGGTTTCAAGCTTTATGGGCTATGTAATGGAAAATCTGAAAAAGCAACGTGCACCTTTGGAGGACTCCAGCTCTAGTCAGGAGCACGATAGAAATCTATTATATGGCATAGGGACTTTTAATTGTAGATAAGAGTCCCTAGAAAATAAACATTAAAATGTTAAGGTTTAATTTATTAACTAACCCATTTGTTAACAAGTGTTAATTAATTAACTTCTATGTATCTTGCCCTGTGCTAGTATAGGTGTGTATAAAGAGGAAAAAGGCAAATATGTGTTTGTAAAATACTCACTTATTAGATTGAAAATTTCTCCCCCAAATATGAACAAATGACATTCCTACTCACCTTGAGAAGAAGCTTCTATTGCCAGCTTCAACTACTTCACAAATATGCTTGAGTGTTGATTATGAACCAAGCACAATGGCACTTCTCTAGAGTACAATGGGGACTAGGACAAATAAAGCTCATGCCTTCACAGAGAAAGGAGCCTGATGGTGAAGACCAACAATTAAAATAATTTGTAACAGGGAGATGACAGGGAAGCTCAATACTGTGTGAGAGGCCATAGCAGAGATATTTTCCCAGGCCAGGGAATGAATGCCAAGGAAGACTTCGCAGCAGAACTGGAGCATAACTTTCAAACCAAGGAATTCTACATTAAATGCTTTTCCATCAGGGTATGGAGCCAACTGTACCAGTAATTTTCAACATTTTCATCTCATGGCTCATATAAACTAATACTAAAATTCTGTGGCACACCAAAAAGATATCTTTTGCTAGTCTGACCAAAAAAAAAAAAAAAAAAGGGGGGGGGGTGGGGGTAATTTTGATCCATTGACACTGGATGGCTGTTGTCATTGTTGTGTTGGCTGTTGTCATTTTTAAAAAATTTGACAATCTAAGGGAAAAGACTATTTACTCAGCACCACTAAGTAAGTAGTCAGGTATTGCATATTTATGGACAGTGGGGTAGGGATTGACAGTGGGGTAGGGATTGACTGGGGGTGGGGAGTGAGGGGTGAGTGGGGCAGGGGAGAGCAACAGTGTGGGAACAACAATAAAACAAATTCAATCCTGCTGAAGTAAATTAAAAAAAAATTACTTTAAAAGCAATGCCCATACAATGCAATAGTGACCCTTAGGGAAGGCTGTGTTTTCTCTTTTAATTATTTAAAAAATTATCAATAAACTGAAAAAAATTGGCTTGTGATTCTGAGTGTGATTATGAACACAATTTTAGACCTATATATTGCTATCTTTTAAACTCCATTTCATATTAAATATCTATAGAATTTCATAAAAAGAAATGCACTTAAAACATTATACCATTTTAATTTGTGCAGAATAATTTTCTCACTTTGTGCTCTAAACTGTTTTTGCTGTGTCATTTAGAGTCCCCTGGAACCTACCAGTTGAATTTTAAAGGCATAATTGTGCTAATATAAAAAAGTTCTGCTATTAACTTATGATCTTTGTTCTAAATTATTTTTCATTTGTTTTTGCAATTTTCTGAAATTTTTACTTTGTACAATTCTTAATTCTTTACATCAAATTTGACTTTCTCAATTTTGAAAGTAATGTAACATCACTTACTGGTTTGCAAAATAATGATTTCAATAATTAGTAGAGGGAATATTGCTTTTGGGATCTCATAATCTGCAGTATAAAATTTTATTTT
Source organism: Anoura caudifer (assembly GCA_004027475.1). NCBI lineage: Eukaryota > Metazoa > Chordata > Mammalia > Chiroptera > Phyllostomidae > Anoura > Anoura caudifer. Next base: position 116,843 of record PVKU01004500.1, on the reverse strand, counting down.
TATAGAAGATTTTTAAAGCAACAATTTGTTAACCTATATATTGATAACCTATCATCAAATAAAGATTATTTTAACAACTCATAAATAAATAAATAGATAGACAGATAAGTAAACAAATAAATTGCAGCATTCCAGTTGAAAATCACTGGACTTATATTACGCTTACATTGATATTTGTTATTCTGGGCTATTAAAGATGGCATAGCACACAGGAATTAGCAGCTGCCTTGTCTCTTTAGACTGAACCTCAGACTCACACAGACTAGTAGAATCCAGGGTTGGTGAGGCAGGACCTATATCCCTCACAGGGTCTTCAAGGACAGTGGTCTGTAGTGTGCTTCATGGACTGAGGAAGAAATGGATTTTGAAGTTATGTATCTTGGCTAACATATATATCTTACTTTCTAAGAGATTACAACCTAAGCATTCTATACTGATGTGAAATAGAGAGATGTCTGACACCTAACACTGTGCCCTGAACATGTACTGGTCAACTGGTGACACAGAACAGAGTGATCATAGTGTAAGGAGGGATATTATGAGGAAAAGCTACTGGCATCTGTAGGTGGTTCGTAGGTACCTCAAAAGTAATGTCTAAGGCACTTCTTCAAAATATTTTTAACCTATGAGAAAGGGCTTGTTAAACAAGTTTAAATCTTTTATCTGCTCAGGCTCTATTTAGACTCTTTGCCTTTAGTACAGATCCTGGAGCATCCTAATTGGGAAGGAAGGATAGTTGCTTATTTTGGAAGTGTCTGGGATCATAATTGGAGCCATGCCAAATTTAAACTTAAGCTTGCAGTGGCTCTCCGAAGTCAATATAACTCCTCATTTTGTGAAGGTTCACATCCTTGCTTCATTCCAAAGAGATAAAAGGAAGCTAACATTTATTGAGCATGGGATAAATACCAGAAATATTTACTTGTTACTGTATTTCTTACTCAAAAAAATTCCATGAGGCAAGTTGTTGTCCTCATTTATTTTTTAAAAATATTCTTACTGGAAGACATTTTTTCATTTCACCTGGACCAGGGATCATACATGCCAGAACCAAGGATTAAACCCACAATCTAGGTATGTGCCATGACTGGGAATCGAACCCACAACCTTTTGGTTATAGGACAACACTCCAACAACTGAGGCACACTGCCCAGAGCTGCTATGCAGCAGTTAATTGAGGCACAGGGAATCTAAACTATAGGCTCAAGTTCATGTGTTCCTAGTGCTAATGCACAGAGGAGCCAGGAAAACCTGAATTTAGTATTCTTTGTTTTGCCTAACTTTGTGATAAAAGCTTATTTTATATAGCCATCATGAAGAGGATTATTGGTCATTCTTTCATCGAAAGGCATAACATAGTTGATGGTTTATTTTATAATGTGGTTAAAGGTATTTATATGATGACCGGTTACTTTGGTATATTAGATATGATAGGAAATTCTAGTTCATTCAAATCACTAGTGTGCTTTCTAGACTATTTAAGTAACTTAAACTGTGAACCATTATTTATGTAAATAAGCAGTTTTAATGATATGCTACAGGATGATGTTTATGATTGCAAATTCAAACACTTTGCTGTACTGCTAATGTAATGCATGGTTGGATGCATGTGAACATGCCTGCAAGTTTACATATATGTAGTTTAGTATTTTCTAATTGTATTCTGATAATTACCAGTTCTTTATGTTCAGTGGTTAATGGGATGCTTGAAAATAGCCCTTTAGTTATGAACAAATGATTAATAGATATATCGGTATATGGATTATTCCTGCTGTGCCAGTTATGACAGCTATAATTTGATTGTAAACCTATATACCATTGAAACTATTTCCAAACCACATGATTACTGGTATTATCTAACTAGATAGTCTTAACTGCATTTCCTAAAACTATGACTATCTTCCATAGACATTAAAGGTATATATAATTCAAAAGGAGTGTGTGGGAAGTATTGTGTTCTCAGATATTCAGTTAATAAAGAACAGGATTTCTGTCTTTATATCTGCTGCTTTGAAGTTCACTCTGTACTTTCTCCTTCCATTGTGTGATTGCCCTTAAAAGTCTGATTGTGAGAGAACTTGGGAAACAAGTAAATGATGTTTGAGTAATCGAGGCCAAATCTCCCCTTTGACATCGTCCTACTTCTCTCCCAGGTAAATTTGTTTGGTAGAGATCAACCTTTGGAATTTGTAGTATAATTGACAGTGGCTAGTCAAATGAAAGCCACATTTATGTTTAGCTCAATAATATTCCTAAAATGGTCTGGTTATATAAACAGTGGACTTAAAAAAGAATGAAAGAATCCTTTTGAACAATTTTGTCAGAGTAAGTTATAAAAACAAGTTTTAAATGGACACGATTTGCATGACTGAAAAACATGCATTTGGCAGAATATCCAAAGCTTGATTTTAGTTACAATGGCATCATGTTTATTACACTACACTAATGTTAACAACATGCATTTTGAACAGAAAGTTGATATATTATTTTTAATCACTTAATACAAATTTATTTTTAATTCAGTTAATAAATGAACAAGCCTCTCTGTATTTTGGTTTGAAAGAGCAAAATAGCTTAGAATTTTAAAAGCTTTCTTCTCTCTCCATTCTGGGAAGGAAAGATTGATTTTTAAAATCTAAATTCCTCTAACAATTAACAATATATAATGGCATACTTTATTCTTTTTTTCTATATACTCTGCACTACAAGAAGATACTGAATTTTATATTCAGTATACTGAAATGAATAATAACTATATATCTGCAAAGGCAATTGAGTTAAATTTGAAATTGTACAAATGCATCTAGATTCTGGGGCTTATTCGATTTGAATAGAGTCGAGAAAGTAGAACATAGTTAACATTCCATTGGATTTACTTAATGTAGGGCCTTTCCTTTCAGTTTTATTCAGAAGCAGTTCCAGTTTCTTGGATACAGCTATTTGCTAAATCCAAGATGTCCTATATCAGAAAGGCTATCCTGACATCTTTCCATGAGTTAGTAGGAGTCAGATGACCAGATATTAGTGGCCCTAGAATGTTTGGCTGTTCACAACACTACTGTCAAAAAGTCATCCCCCCCCCTTTTTTTTTGTATTGCTTGTTTTTTATTTGTCCTCAGCCCTACTAACTTCAATCTCAGACATGGGGTGCCCAACCTTTTGGTGTCCCTGCACCACACTAGAAGAAGAAGAGTTGTCTTGGGCCACACATTAAATATGTTGCAACATGTAATCACAAAAATATCTCGTGGTTTAAGTAAAGTTACAGTTTTGTGCTGGGCCACATTCCTAGTCATCCTGGGCTGTATGCAGGCCATGGGCTGCAGGTTAGATATCCCTCATTAATTGGATAAGTTTCTTCTTCTTCTTTTCTTTTTTTTTTTTTTTTTTTTGGCAGTCCCCTGGAAGTCCCTGAGAATATAAAAGTTAAGTCATCAGGCAAATAGTCTTATCATGTTTGTTGTTAACTTGTTCCTTATCTACCCAGGAGCTTAGTGAGAGAAATGATTGAAGCCTTCCTTCCATAACAGCCTCCTTCTCAAACTGACCCTTATGAAACATACATATTTTTCCACTTCTCAAGTGGAATCTTTGCTGATTGTGATGGAGATCTGGATAGTGTCTAAAAGACTAAAGGGTAAATTGGGATGCTTATAAAGTAGTAAGAACGGTGATATCACTAACATTTATTGAATACATTCTATATGCTGGGTATGAAAAATTTACTCTTGATTTTTACAGAAGCCTTATAAAGGAGGTACTGCTATTATCAAAAATTTAATAATGAAGAAATAATGCTTTTAAAATAATATTATTTGCTCACAGTTACTCAAATGATAAGAATTGGGATTTCCAACCCTGCCAATTAGAATGAGTCTTTGCTTTAAGTTCTTTCCAGTGCTGATGCCAGGCATCAAATTGGAATCTATAGGAGTTGAATTCCTTTTTTTTTCATTCATTAAAGAAATATTCAATGTATTGTGTATGAAATAGTCAAGTTTCTTGCCTTTATAAAGGTAGATTATGGTAAAGGAAGTTAAAATTTCATAAAAATGATGAAACAACAGATAAATAAGCACACAAAAAGGTATCACTGAATTGTAATAAGTACCATAAACAAAATAAACTAAGCAGTCTGATATTCTCTAAGGTAGTCAGAGAGGTCTTCTTTGAGGATGACATTTAAGTTGGTATTTGAGTGATCAGAAGGAGCCAGACATGGAAAGGACCAGGGAAAATGTTAAAGGTGGAGGAAACAAAGAGTGCAGAGCCACTGTGATGGAAATGAATGTTGCATATTCTAGGAACTGTCAGAATGTTAGTGTGAATTGTGCATAGTGAACAGGGGAAGAGTCACACCAAAGAAACTGAGAAAATCAGACAGAGGCCAGATTTTACTGGGCTTTATAACTATATTGCCAGATGAAGCATAGGGTGCTCAGTTAAATTTGAATTTCAGATAAACAACTAATACATTTTCTGTATATCAAATATTGTACGGGACATACTTATGCTAAATAAATTAATTGTTTACCTGAAATTTAAATTTAACTGGGTATCCTGTGTTATTATTTGCTAAATTTGACAGCCTTATTTATAATTTATGATACTGGGTAGATTTTCACATAAGTGATATGGAAACCTGTTATTTTGAGAAAGAATTTTAAGACAGAGGATAACTATCTTATTTGCATTTCAAAAATATCTTTCTGGTGGCTTCAGGAGAATAGACTAGAAGATAATGAAAAGTGTAAAGGGGTCACTTAGGGGCTATGGCAGTAACCAAAGGGGAAAGATGATAGTTTAGACTAGTGTGATATTGGTAGCTAGGGGTTCAAAGTTTATTTTGATGTCAGAACAAATGTTGCTGAAAAACTATGTGCTGGGTTGAGGAAAGGAAAGGACTAAGCATAATCCTTATACTTCTATGGAGTGTGATGTTACTTATTAAAATTCAAATTACCAGGTTGGACAGGAGAGATGAGAAGGAGGATTGTGCTTTTGTGAGGCATCTAATGAGACATTCAAGTAAAGATGTCAGTCAGAGAGACAGCTCAGTCAATGAATAAAAGTACCAAAACATTTTTGCCTTAATGAGATAAGTAGGAAGGATGGCAAATAGAAGTGAGTGACTTCCTTGTTCCATAACTTACAAAGGGTGCTAGGAATACAGAAATGATTAAAACAAGTTACTTTCAGAGAAGAGCTAATGAGTGGGGGGAGAAATATGTAGATAAGGACAGTATAACTCTTTAATTGCTATAAAAGAGGTATCTGCCAGCACTGTATGGGTGTGGAAGCTAAGAAGGAATTAATTTTGCTTAGTAAAGCATTATATTTGGTTTGGGTATTTAGGGAAAGTAAGGATTTGTTCACAAAATAGCATGGAGAAAGAATGTGGTAGAGAAGAAAAAGCAAGGAGGGAATGGATAAAGAGGCATGACTCCTAGGAGTAACACAGAGAACACTTGTGTAACAGGAACTTAGTGGTGCTGGAAAAAGGACGTAGGACTGAAAAGGCAGGTGGGGACTCTATTGGATGAAGTGTGGTGGGGCTGTGTATAGGCCAATTGGCCCACTCACTCTGAATTTTAAATTTTGTTCAGATTAACTGTATATGATGGCCCTGACTAGTGTGGCTCAGTGGATTGGGCACCAACATGTAAACCAAAAGCTTGCCAGTTCAATTCCCGGTCAGGTCACATGCCTGGGTTGTGGGCTGGGTCCCTAGTTGAAGGCAATCCATCGATGATTCTTTTGCACATCAATGTTTCTTTCTCCTTTCTACTCTCTTTAAAAATATATAAGTAAAATCTGAAAAAAAAAGTAAAGTCTTAAAACAAAGAATGTACCAATTTTCTAAAGAAAAAACTTTATACGCTGATAAAAATTTACTGTTAGAATAATAATGTATATCTAAATACATTCTAGTTCTTATCTGATAAAAATTTTCATTTTTATTTTAGACTTTTATTAATTTAGTATGGATTTTCTTTCTGTTTCTAAGTCTGATGCGATGTCAGCTTGTTTCACAGTTGATACTATGGGGAAATATGGGAAAAGAATACCTAGAAAGTATGGTGGAAGATGCAGTGTTTACTAGTTTGTGATACTAGTTACTATATAACTAATTATTAGTTATTCTGTATAGTTTCCCCAAACTTCTCTTGGGACTAAGGTGTGCTTATGAGGGTGGAATACTGTTTCTACCTTTGGATATTGGGCTGAACTTCCTGTAGGTTATTTCTTACAAAAATACTCTGAGTCACAAATTCTAAGTGGGTTCCAATGTACTTTTGACACTGATGCTGCAGCAAGGCTGTGACTGGGTCAAAGTTTCGAGTTTTCTCATAGGCAACATATGGTTTCAGTTTATAAGATCACAAAAGATTTGTGCTATGAAATGAAATCACTTGTACATTTTGGGTGATCTTTAATAACTATTAGGTATTATATATTAAAATGCTACTATTGCATTGGCTTTCTAAAATTAAACACTGAACTTCTAATAAATTAAATATCAATAATTAATGCAATATTAATGGAAATAGATTAAATTGGGCAAAATATATTCCAGTATCTTTTTCATTAAATTGATAAAATACAATTGTAATGATTTTTATTGAATTTTTCCATTACTATTTATTCCCCTTATATTCCACCCCTGCAATCATCATACTGTTGTCCATATCCATGAGTCTTTTTTGCTTTTTGCTCAATCCCTCCACCCCCTCACTTCAGCTGTCTGAGTCTGTCTCTATTTTGTTTGTTCAGTTTGTTCATTAGCTTTCACATACAAGTGAAATCATATGGTATTTGTCTCTCTCTGATTGGCTTATTTCATTTAGCATAATATTCTCAAGGTCCATCCATGCTGTCACAAAGGGTAAAACTTTCTTATTTTTAAAGCTGAGTAGTATTCCATTGTGTAAATATCCCATAGGGGTTTTATCCACTCAACTACTGATAAGAATAAGACACTTGGGCTGCTTCCATATCTTGGCCATGGTGAATAACGCTACAATGAATATAGAGGTGCTTATGTTCTTTTGAATTAGTGTTTTGGAAATATTTTGGATATATTTCCAGAAGTGGAATGCTGAGTCAAAAGGCAAATCTATTTTTAATTTTTGAGGTATCTCCACATTGCTTTCCACAGTGGCTGCACCAGTCTGCATTCCCACCAACAGTACAAAGGGTTCCCTGTTCTCCACATCCTTACCAGTACTTGTTGTTTATTGATTTATTGATGATAGCCATTCTGACAGATGTGAGGTGGTATCACATTGTGGTATTTTTTTGCATTTCTCTGATGATGAGTGATGTTGAACATCTTTTCATATGTCTATGGGCCATCTGTATGTCCTACTTAGAGAAGTGTCTATTCAGGACCCTTTCCCATTTTTTAATTGGGTTGTTTGTTTTTTGGTGTTGAGTTCTATAAATTCTTTATACATTTTAGATATTAACACCTTATCAGATATATCAGTGAATATAGTCTTCCATTCTGTGGGTTATCTTTCTATTTTGTTGATGATTCCCTTTGTTGTGCAAAAACGTTTTAATTTGATGTAGTCTCATTTTTTTTTTTTTTTGTTTCCCTTGACAGGGGAGGTATATTTGATAAAAATATTGCTATGAGCAATGTCCAAGATTCTTCTGCCTGTGTTTTCTTCAAGGATTTTCCTGGCTTGGGATCTAACATTTAAGTTTTTAATCCATTTTGAATTTATTTTGCATGTGGTGTAAGAAGGTGGTCTTGTTTTATTTTTCTGCACATATAGGTCCAATTTTCCCAACACCATTTATTCAATAAACTATCTTTAGCTCATTGTGTATGCTTGCTTCCTCTGTTGAATATTGACTGTAAAGGTGTGGGTTTATTTTTATGCCAGCACCATACTATTTGATTACTATGGCCTTATAGTATAGTTTGATATTAGGTAGTGTGATAAATTTGTTCTCCAAATTTGTTCTTTCTCAGTACCTCTGTTGCTATGTGGGGCCTTTTGTGATTTCATATACATTTTTGAAATATTTGCTCTAGTTGTGTGAAATATGTCATTGGATTCTTGATAAGAATTTCATTGAATATATAGATTGCTTTGGGTAGTATGGACATTTCAGTGAGGTTAATTCTTCCTATCCATGAACATGGTATGTGCTTCCACTTATTTGTATCTTCATCAATTTCTTTCTTCAGTGAATTATAATTTTCCAAGTATAGGTCTTTTACATCCTTAGTTACATTTATTCCTAGGTATTTTATTCTTTTTGAAGCAATTGGAAATAGGATTACTTTTTAAAATATCCCTTTCTGTTGGTTTGTTATTGGCATATAAAAATGCAACTTTTTCTGTATATTAATTTTGTATCCTGCTACTTTGCTGAATTCATTTATCAGTTCTAGTAGTTTCTTGGTGGGATCTTTAGGACTCTATATGTACAGTGTCATGTCATCTGCAAATAATGAGAGTTTTACTTCTTCCTTTCTAATTTGGATGCCTTTATTTCTTCTTCTTTTCTGATTGCTATGATTAGGAATTCCAGTACTGTGTTGAATAAGAGACATGAAAGTGGACATCCCTGTCTTGTGCCTCATCTTAAGGGAAATACTTGTCATGTTTGTCCATTGTGTATGATGCTCACGGTGGGTTTGTCATATACGGTCTTTATTATGTTTAGGTATTTTCCCTATTTTTCCACTTTGCTGAGAGTTTTTTTTTATCATAAATGGATACTAGATTTTATGAAATGCTTTTTCTGCATCTATTGATATGGTCATGTGGTTTTTATCCTTCATTTTGTTTACATGGTGAATCACATTTATTGATTTATGAATGTTGTACCAACCTTGCATTCCTGGAATAAATCCCACTTGACCATAGTGTATGGTTTTTTGATGCATTCCTTTATTTGATTTGCTCATATTTTGTTGAGGACTTTAGCTTCTATGTTCATCAGGGATATTGGCCTATAACTTTTTTTTGTAGTATTTTTATCTGGTTTTGGAATTAGGATAATGCTGGCCTTGTAAAATGAGCTTGGGAGCCCTGCCTCCTCTTGAATTTTTTGAAAGTTTGAGGAGAGGTGTTAATTCTTCTGGGTAAAATTCACCTGTGAAGCCATCTGGTCCAGGGTTTTTGTCTGTTGGGAGGTTTTTTTTTTATTACTGCTTCAACTTCACTAGGTGTAATCTGTCTATACAGATTCTCTGATTCTTCCCGATTTAGTTTTAGAAGATTATACATTTCTAAGAATTTATCTATTTCACCCAAGTTGTCCAGTTTGTTGGAACATAGTCATTCATAATATTTTTCTTACAACCTTTGTATTTCTTTGGTGTCAGTTGTTATTTCTCCTCTTTCGTTTCTGATTTTATTTTTTGGGTCCTCTCTTTTCCCCCCTTGATGTATCGCATTAAAGTTTTGTCAGTCTTGTTTATCTTTGCAAAGAACCAGCTCTTGTATTCATTGATGTTTTGTATCATTTTTATAGACTCTGTTTCATTTCTTTCTGATCTAATCTTTATTATTTCCTCCCTTCTACTCACTTTGAGCTTTTTTGTTGTTTTTTATAAAGTTCCTTTGTTTTTTGTTCTTTTTCAAGTGTAAAGTTACTTTGTTTATTTGAGCTTTTTCTTGTTTATTGAGCTAAGCCTGTAATGCTATTAAGATTCCTTTTAGGATCACTTTCCCTGTGTCCCACAGATTTTGGATTGTGTTTTCATTTTCATTTCTTTCAAGGTATGTTTCTTCCTTGATCTTCATTGTTGACCCATTCATTGTTTAATAGTATGTTATTTAGCCTCCATGTCTTTGCCTGTTTTCAGTATTCTTTTTGTAATTGATTTTAGCCTCATAGCATTGTGGTCAGAGAAGATGCCTGATATGATTTCAATCTTCTTGAATTTGTTCAGACTTGTTTTGTCTCCCAACATGTGGTCTATCCTAGAAAACATTCCATGTGCACTTGAAAAATATGTATATTTTGATGCTTTGGGTGAAATTCTCAGAAGATACCAATTAAATCCATTTAATCTAGTGTTATTTAAGGTCACTGTCTCCTTGTTGATTTTTTTTGTGTGGAAGATGTATCCACTGAAGTCATCCACTGAAGTCAATGGGGTGTTAAAGTTCCCAACTATGACTGTATTTCTGTGGATATCTCCCTTTATGTTCATCAATATTTGCTTCACATATTTAGGTGCTCCTATGTTGGGTGTGTAAATGTTTATTAGGGTTATATCCTCTTGCTGGATTATTCCTTTTATCAGTATGCAGTGGCTTTCTTTGTCTCTTATGAAAGCCTTGGTTTTAAAGTCTGTTTTGTTGGATATAAGTACTGCTACTCCAGCTTCTTTTTTCCTTTCCATTTTCATGAAATGCATTTTTCCACTGCTTTACTTTTAGTCTGTGTGTTATCTTTCAATGTGAAGTGTGTTTCTTGGGGGCAGCATGGATATGGGTCTTGTTTCCTTATCCATTTCTTTTGGTTAGAGCATTTTAACTATTTACATTTAAGGTGATTATTCATAGATAGATATTTAGTGCCATTTTATTGTTAGACTATTTTCCTCTGTTTTGTTTTGCTTCCTCTTCTTCATCTTAAAGTAAGTTCTTTAACATTTGTTTCAGTACTGGTTTGGTGTTAACAAACTCCTTTAGCTTTTTCTTGCTGGGAAGCTCCTTATTTCTCCTTCAATTTTAGATGATAGCCTTGCTGGGTAAAGTAACCTTGATTGTAGGTCCTTGCTTTTCATCACCTTAAATATTTCATGCCACTCCCTTCCCGCCTGAAATGTTTCTCTTGAGAAATCAGATGACAGTCTGATTGTTGATCCCATGTTTGTAATTACCTGCTTTTCTCTTGCTGCTTTTAGGATTCTCTCCTTGTCTTTAAGCCTTGTTATTTTCACTATGGTGTGCCTTGGTATGTGCTTCTTTGGGTCCTACTTGTTTGGGATCCTCTGAGCTTCCTGGGCTTGTGTTTCTTTTTCCTTCACCAGATTAGGGAAGTTTTCGGTTATTATTTCTTCAAATAGGTTCTTGATCCCTTGCTCATTCTCTTCTCTTTCTGGTATTCCCATGATGCAGATGTTGTTACTCTCCATGTTGTCCCAAACAAAGGTTTCTGAAGCTATCCCAGTTTTTTAAAATTCTTCTTTTTGCTGCTCTGCTTGGGTGTTTTTGTCATTGTTGTTGCTGTTTTTTTATCTTGTCTCCCAAAACACTGATTCAATCCTCTGCTTCATCTAACCTACTGTTTATTCCTTCCAGTGTATTTTTCATTTCAGATATTACATTCTTTATTTCTGACTGATCCTTTTTTTATGCGTTCTGTGTCTTTTTTCATGCTGTTGATTATCCTTATAATCATCACTCTAAACTATCTGATATTGGTTAACTCCATTTCATCTAGCTCTTCTTCTAGAAAACTCTCTTGTTCTTTCAGTTTTCGGGGCCTTTTTTTCTTCCCATTTTGGATGCCTCTTAGTGTTTGTTTGTATGCATCAGGTAGATCTGCAAGACTCTGGTGCAGACCTATGTGAAACCCTGCTTGTGACTAGCCCTGGGCAACCTGTTTGGAGCTGTGCAATCCACATGTTGCAGCACCCTCTGCTGGGTCTGGGTGTGTGCAGAAAGAAAAAGGCTGCACACCAAGGCAGGCTTTTGCCAGCACCAGGTGCAGGGAAGGGTTGACTTTAGTCTCAGAGCTTGCAGATATTTGCCTCTTCCTGTAGGTTTTCTGTTAGGCTTAAAGAGTGAAAGACTTCCAGCTGTACTCCTCAGCAGTAGGGCTTAAACACCTCAGGGTGGGGCAGAGTAAGTCCTGTGGGTGGGTCTATTGCTTCCTGGTGGCTTTTCCTTCAGCTCTCTCCCAAGAGCCACCAACCTCAGGCTCTCCTCATGTGTGTCTAGCCCACTCTGCCCTCCCTCTGCTGCAGCCCAGGGAAAGTGGCTACAAATGAAATTTTGTGTGTTGGCCCTTTAAGAGGCTCTCTGTTTGTCCAGCTGTTTACCCTGTTGGAGAGAAACCTACTGCCTTTCACAGCTCTATGTTATTTGGATTCCTTTCCTGGTTCTGGTGCTGTAGGCAGTCACATTGTAGCGATGTGGCTTCTTCCATCTGTCCGTGACTATAAGTCTTTTCTCCAGCTAGTGTTTAGTTGGTTATTCAGAATGATTTTTTTCATAATTTACTGTATTTTTCAGACTATAAGATGCACTCCCCAAATTTGGGAGGAAAGGGGTGTGTGTCTTATAGTCCGAATGTAGCTTACCTGGCTTGCTTTGAGGGGAGAGTGGTGGTGGAGCGGGGTCACAGGAGGCAGGAGCAGGGTCGCTGCTGCATTTTCCTCCCAAATTTGGGGGGTAATGTGTTTTATAGTCTAATAAATATGGTACTTGTAATTCCAGTTTGGTCCTGGGTGGAGGTGAGTATAGCTTCCACTTATTCCTCCTACATCTTGCTTGGGTCTATCATCCCTGGATCTTTTTTTGTTTTGACTGGAAAGAAATGGATGACTTCTTACAGGGTGTGACTTGGTGAACTTCCTATGTTTAATCCATTTTCCTAGATAGAATCCATGACTGCTCTTTGGTGACTTTGTGCATATCAAATTTTCTCCTGACTCAGGAATCAGTCCCATGACCTAGCTGTTCACCTGTTAGCTGAATAGCTGATATTCTGAACCACTATTTCACTGTGGCTTTTCCTAAGAACAGAGGAAAAATCATGTGTAGTTCTCTCTTGTATGGCTTGTGTGGTGGTCCTTAAGTTTGGGATCTAGTCAGACGTTTATTTTTGCCTTAGAAATAATTTAGAACATTGTCAATCTCTCCTTAACTCAGACCCTAGTCAGCCTCAACTCAATGGACTTAAATGCCAGAAGTAGTGAGTTTACTTAGTTATAGACTTCCAGTCCTAGAAGAAACATGAAGATTACTGCACTGCACCCTCAGCTCTGCTCAAGACCATGTGCGAACCACTTCAGACAGCAATTTATTTCAATAAGATAAATTAAATAATCAAAAATTTAAACCTTTTTCAGTGTTTACATCCCAACTAAACAGTAAATAATTTGTGTCTAGAGTCCCTTTGCATCCAAGAAAGTTTAGTTCAGCCATGGTGATTTAGGGAAGGTGCACAGTATTTAAAGTTTTGTCTTATGACCCACACCTGCCCATACCTTAGCATATCTATTTTTAGCCATTTTCCTTTCTCTTCTTAACAATAAATGCAGAAATCAAGTGCAATCCTGCTCCAACAGAAAGAGGAGAAATATTTTTGTAGTAGAAAGAATGTGTGTTTGGGAGTCAGAGAGACCTGGGTTCAGATCCCACCTTTGCCCCTTTGTATTTTTGAGAATTTGTTTAACTTTCTTAGTATATCCTAGCTTTAGTTTCTCCATATATACAGTAAGTTTAATAGAACTTCCTTCCAGTTTTTCTGAATGGTTGTGAGGATCAGAAATGACTACAGGGTCTTTATGTGATCATGACATGGTTTTCAAAGTTCTAGCAGATTTCCTGCATGTAAAATATCTTTAAAGTCCCCAAAATATAAGCAGTGGAGGCAACAGGCAGCCACTCACAGAAGTGAAAACCAACAAGTTACCAGTAATCATGTGTGTGGTGACAGATGAAATGCAAAGGGATTCCAATACCACCAAAAAACCAGAGAACTCTCAAATCCCCACAGATTCTTATTGGAATATGCATGGGCCAATCAGAAAACGCCAGAAAACCTGGGGGAAAGTCTATTGGTTCAAACTCATTGGTGAGAGTGAGAGTTAGAAAAACCTGGAGCAGTCTGGACCCTAGGAAAAAGCTGAAGGAACGTTCCAGGAGAAAATTGCAAACTGAGAAGAAACTGCTGGACACAACCTGAATTAAACTGAACGAGGATAATAGGGAAGAATAAAAGAGAAGATAAAAGTGGGGGAGAGAGTAGCAGACACGGATTTTAGGAAGTACAAGGTTATGTTTCTGAGCATTTAATGAACATAATAGGAGAGGGGGCTCTAGACTTGTGAAACTGAGGAGAATAATGTGGCTCGAAGGCTCCACCTGAGAGCGCAAGAAAACGCATCCCGCAGAACCATCAGAACCAGCAGAGGAAGGCTGAGGTTCAGTAGAACCTCATGTATGTGAGGTCCTATTGAAAGAGAAAGTGTGACAGTGGGACTGAAAAGGGGAGAAAGAAGACATAAAGGGGGAACGCGGTGGGGAGAGAGAGAGACTGGTTGGAGGTTATCTATAAAAAAGAGACCTAGGAGACATGAAATAACTGCAATATGTGAGTTTTATTTACATAATTAATTGAGCCAACTGTAAAATTATGAGACAACTTAGAATATTGGAACACTGCCTTGATACTTGATAACATAAGGAATTAATATTTTAAGGTTTAATGGTGATATTATATCTATGTTTAAAAAAGATTTCTTCTCTTTTTGAGATAAATATGAGATAGTCATTCATAACTGCATATAGATGATGTCAGCTACTATATTTGAATATCACATATCACATATTTTCATTAATACCACTCTCATCCATTACTAGCACTAATACAATGAATGCATTTGTCATCCTTCTCCCTACTTCTCTTTCTCCCTTATAGTTTATCTTCAACATATCAGCCACGTGACCTTTGAAAATATATAATTCAGCTAATAATCTTAGCAAACATTTATGAATCCCATACTTTGTGTCAGGTACTGTTCTAAATGCATTACATATATTACCCATTTGTAATTAAGAGCAACTCCACGATGCTGGCCCTGTTATTATTCCTGTTTTATAGACAGAGAATGGAGGCACTTAGACCGTTGGTACCTAACCTACGTAGAGGGGCCAAAAGTGAAACTTCAGCTGGTTGGTGCCCTTACTGTGTGCTCTGCTCTTTCAATCACTTGTTCAGACTTTTCGGTTGTTCTCTCCAGCACAGGAATAAAATCCCACTCCTTTCCATATGGCTGGTTGTGCAGCTTGGATTTCTTCTGCCAGCTTGCTGCTACTCGAGCTCTGTCCCAGGGCTTAGGGAAACATCAACGAGGGGATGGAGCACCTTGTTCTAATTTCTCTGCCCAAACAGCCTGTTTTTCTAATTTATCTGCTCTGAGGAGGTATGTTTCTCCAAGTTGTGCAGAAGTGCCAAGTGTGCTAACAGCCATGACAAGGCCCGGCAAGGGCTGGCCCTACCTCACTCTTACCTCATTAGGTACCAATCTTTCCCTCGCTCATTTCGTTCCAGTCACGTTGGCCCTTGTTAGTGTTTGAGTGTACCAAGCTCTTTCCCAGAGGACAATCTTTGTTCTCTGCCAGGAACAGTATTCCCTGATCTTTTTGATGCTGTTTTTTTCTTATCCTACATTCTCAGCTAACTGTTAACTATTTAGAGAGGACATTTCTTAACCACCTTCTCTGTTATTCTCTGACACAGCATTCTGTTAATATAAAACATTAATGAGATCAGATCATTCTCATGCTAAAGTCCATTTTTCTCTTATAATCGTAAAAAATATATGATACCCATTAATGTCTCCACTGAGTTTAGAACTGAGAAATCCACAAAAGAGACAAGAGGAAAGGGGACCCCGGTGTCACCTGTAGCGGTTACGATAATGAGGAACATGTCTTAGTGGTGAGGCCACAATGGACCTGTGCCTTCTCCCTGAACTTTCCTCACTCTGCAGAATCACAGGCTTCTGCCACTGAGGCAAAAACTATCTCCAAATGTTTTCCCATGTGAGGGAATAGGTTTGCGTGCTCTCTGCCCGTGGGGGAGTAGCTCTGAGAAAGAGAGGGCCTGCAAGGGTCATCACCTGGCATGTCAGGTTCCTGTTTCTAAATTAGTCAATCAGGTGAGTCATGCCTCCTCCCTCTGGTGGGGGCAGAGGAAAAACGGCATCGTTCCTGCATGTATGTATCTGCTGAGAACTAGGATGGACACCCTCCCTTCTCTCCCTTCAATGGAAACCAGAGCTGTAAAACCCAAGAAACATCCTGTTTGGGTTTATTCCTGAACAAATGTAATCCAGGGTCCTTACTCTGCTGGACCGGCTAGCTGTAGATCCTTAAATTTTCAGGAATTTTGTGAGACAGCTTTGAAAATTTTGGTGACATGAAATTATCCATGGAGGGAGTATGCACATCACGAAAACTGAAAATTGGTGAGTGCTACAAATGAGCTGAGAACTTGTTAAACACACCCAGACCACCCCCACCGAGACCTTCGGGCCTCTGCAAATACCACTCTCACCATTCTCACTGAGTTTCGGTCATAGGGCTTTTTGATCCTAAAGATGCTGAACTGGTTTCTGCCTTAAGGCCTTTTACTTGTTTCTCCCTGGAATGATCTTCTCTCACATCTGCACAGGGCCTGTGCCTTCTCATTCTCATCCCTGGTGAAACACCACACCCTCTGAGAGGCCTTCCTTGACCATCCACAATAAAGGAGCCCAAGTCACTCTCTGTCCCGTTGTCCTTGTCCTGTTTCTGTTTCTTTATTGTACTGTGCCGTCGAAATGTTTTATAGTACTTTAGTGTCTAAACTTTCTCAACCACTCTTTTCCACCGATGTAAACTCTGTGAGCGCAGGATCTTTACCTTTCTTGCTCACTGCTGTTTCTAATCCCTAGAACCTATGTGGCAGGCACACAATCAATTGAATATATTTGATAACCCTGGTTCAGTCCTAACTACAAGTTTCCATAGGTGAAAAATGAAGCAGACATAGGTCCAACTCCAAGTTTGGATAAACATTTTTTTTTTAACTTTTTTTTATTGTTGTTCAAGTTCAGTCATCCCCACCCCAGCCATCCTTACCTCCCATGTATTTCTTATTTTGGAGAAGTAGAAGACTACTGCACAGAACAAACTCTTGTTTATAATAATTACAGTATACTTTATACTTGGAATTCTCCAAAGGAAATTGGTGGTGCATTTTTTCATATAAATTCTGTAATATTTCCTGAAGTTCCAAATAGGGACTTCAAACACAATACTTCCCTTTCACATACCGTCCAGGGCTTTTCCCTATAAACAAGAGATGAAAATTCACCTTCTTTTTATAGAAACTTTGATTTTTAAATCATGCTTTTCTTTCAGTGAATTTTTGTCATTGTTCTTTTACTATAAAGCTTTTGGCTAAATGTGGATCTTGGAAAAGTCTGAAATAGGCTGATTAGTTGTAATGGAAAAGTCTGTGATTATAAAGCTTGGCATTTACTGCAAAAGTTTGTATGCATATGTTATTTTTTATTGAGATATAACTGACATATAATGTTGTGTAGTTTTAAAGTGTACAATGTGTTGATTTAATACATTTATGTGTTGTGACATGGTTACATCTTGGTGTTAGCTAGTGCCTCTATTATGTTACATAACTATTATTTCTTTTTGGGGGGGTAAGAATAATTAAGATCTAATTTCTTGGTAACTTTGAAGTTTGTAGTACAGTATTGCTGCCTATAATCACAGTGATGTACACTAGGTCTCTAGGACTTATTTATCTGCTAGTTGCCAAGTTTGTAACTTTAAATAAGTTGGCTCTTTAGTTACCATATTTTGCCATATATAATGCATCCCTCTGTATACCGTGTATCTTTAGTACTACCCCTGTATAATGTGCATCCTTTTTTTTTCCCTCAAAAATTTGAACAAAACACTGTGCATTATATACGGCAAAATACGGTAGTTAACTAAGAGCTGATTTCCAATTCAGAAGAAATGTGGAACTCTTCAGAATCATCCAATTTTCTTAAAAGCTGAGTATGCTCAGTGCATCATCTTAGGGACATATTAACTTTATAGGAGGACACATTGTTATACAGGAACAAATTTAAGCTGCTAATAACTTTAGCAAGCTCATTAAAAAAAAACTTTTAAAAAGCTTTGCTTTAGAGAGTGTGAAACACAGAACAAGTCAAAGTAAGAAGTCAAGACAGAGCAGCAGACATACATGTCAGTTCTTCATGATGGTGAGAGCAGGTCCACCCTTTCAAAGTCAGCAGCATCGTGCCATTACTACACATTTTGTTGCAGACTCTGACAAGGCCATCCCATGATCTACTGTGTAGTTTCTCTTGGCCAAAGATGTTTTCCTGTGGCAGACCCTTCTTCATGGCGTGGGCCCAGCTCCCACTCAGAGATGCACAGGACACATGCCCACAGATAGGTTCTCTTGTGGATAATCAGATTTGCAATATACCTAAGCTGCTTTTTTGCTGAAAACTCCCTCACCCTGCAAATGCTTACTGTAACTTCCTAAAATCCATGCTCAGCCTTGCAGGGACCAGTGTAATGGGCTCACCACTTTTGCCTTTTCATTTGCTAATATGCTTCTTCTGTGATGTGATTAGGGGCATTGGCTCCTTTTGTTGTAACCTGAGTGAGGACCATTTTGTAATGTGAGGAGATAGAAAATAAAGGTCTGGGATTAGAGCAGCAAGTATGAAAGACACATGGACAAAAGCTGGGGGGGGTGGAAATGGGAGGGAGCTGGGGAGGGCTGGGGCGGTGGAATGGGATGGGAGTAGAAAACAGAAAACTGTATAAGAACAACAAATAAAATAAAATTTAAAAAATAAATAAAAATAAAAATATACTTGATAAAAAAAAAGAAAATAAAGGTCTGTTATGGCAGAGGCCGTGTCTTTTGTTCCCCTTGAGAGAAAAGCCATGCTGTCATCCTTTTTTCTTCACCAGACTCAGTAGTCTGTGTGTATGTTTTATTTCATCCATAATGACGTGGACACTGATAGCCAGTGTCTGCATCATTTTCCTCACTCTGTAGACTTGAAACATTTTTCTGTAATTCTGTGACCTCTGCATCTTACCCAGAAGAACATATTTTATTTTATGGATGTTGGAAACTTGCTGTTTGTCTCAACTCAAGGGCAGAAAAAAGAGATATAGATATAGTTTTCAACATTATAGATATACATCAATGACAAAGGAAAATCTTGTGAGGGTAAGATGTGTGATGTGTCATGTATGATGTGTGATAGGATCGTGGGACCAACTGTTGCTTTGAAGCTCTCTAATGGTTCAGGTGATACCTAAGTAGACCTAAGCAAATTTATGACTTTTTTTTTTGATGTCCCTTAGTTACTGTCAAGTTCCCTTCTACAACTGGTAGTAATGTAATCATGCAAACTGTACTTGGCCACTTGGTGCCTTGAATCTACATGACTCAACAATTAGTGTTGAAGGAAACAGGTTTTTATTAATAGGGGTCCACTCCTGCTCTGAACACTTCTCTCCTGTGAGATCCAGAACTTCTATTGCTTCCCAAAAGGCTACACATCAAAACCATGCCCAGAAGGTCCTCATATCCTTATCTGTGCATCAGATAGTCATGGAAACAGATGTCCATCCTCTCTGGAATGCACACTTGTAGGTTTCAGAATTGCCATCCTCTCCCCACAGCCCTCTCCTTCAGGATCTGGGGTGTGCTGTTCTCAGTCTCCATCTAGCAGTCCCATAACTGTATGCTGTGCTATACTGTCCCTGTCCCACAAGGTGGAACCCAGGAAGGCACATGCCCCAACATGGGACCCTGCCTCCTGGAGTGGACTCCCACCCTCTGCAGGATTTAAGCCCCTGGTGGGCCTACATCTTCTGGCTCCAACAAGCGCTCCCATCCATGTGGGGAGCAGGGTCAGATGCTCAGAATGTCCAAATTCCTAAAACCCAGAGAGAGAGAGAGTGAGAGCTTTTACCAAGCTCCAAAGTCCCACACCAAGGGCCCTTGTACCAACAGAGCAATGTCTCTGAATGTCCTTCAGAAAAGCAGAAGCCTGCAGCTCAGCATTCCAGGTCACAGTTCAACTCCAAGCATCCCCCATGTGTCTGTGTGCTTGACCAGGTAGGTCCCCACTGCTTCACCAGCTCTGCTGCCATCTTTGCCGCCATCTTCTCCAGAGAGACCCTTCAAACTCATGGCAGGCTTCCAGGCTGACCCTGTGTCACTCAGCCCCCTGTAATATAAATGCCCTGCTCAGATCTTCCTGCATTGCCTAACATCCAGCTCTTCTATGATGAGTTAGTGTCTACCATTTTTATCAGTTTCACAGTGTTTTTGACCATCATTCAGCTGCCATCTTTAGTTAGGGCAAGAGTGCCCAGTGACATGCACAGGCATCCAGGGTGGGCATCCACTCTTGCCGCTCAGGCAGGCTGTGTATGAGCTTCCCCTTTGGCTATGTCATGAGTCACTCTGCCAGTGCACGTTCTCACAGTCATGTACACAATTTGCAGCTTCTGTAGATCTTCCCTTCAGGAAGGCACAGGCTGTTAGCCTGCCTTTGTTATATAATGTGCTTCAAATGCTGCACTTTCCACACTGTGGGTACCCTTCCCTGCCTGCCCCCTTGCAGGATTTTGGGGGAATGTACCTTGTTCCAGTAACATCCTCTCATTCTGTTCTGGGATTGTGGCCTTCATTCTCCCTAACCCTTCTCCCACCCTGAGAGGAGTGGAACATGTTGGCTTTTGGTTCTCTGTGCCAATCTATCTGTAGAATACATCAATTGAGGTGAGTTTTATTCATTGTCAATAATGAAATAAAATCAATGAACTATTCCAATAGGCTTTTATTTTAAAAAAGGAACACAGGCATGAACAATGAACTCTGTAATGTGAATTTCTGTTCGTGAAATGTCCAGGTTATAAAATGGCACTAGGTGGTCTTTATAATGCCTCTGAAAGCCCATTAGCTTAGATAAGCACCCAAAGGATGAAAGGAAAGGAAACTGATATTCTTAGAGTATGAGATGAAATATTTTTATTTATTCCACTCTTGTTTAAAATTTTTCTCTGAAGACAAAGTAGATGAAATGACACTTTAATGTCTCTATGTCTATTTAAAAAAAAAAACTTGATTAACATATTTGAATCTCAGTTCAGTAATACCATGAAAAAACAGCAACATCCATGACAACAACAACACCCCCTTTCTTCAGTTATTGGCAGATTTGAAAGAACAGACAAATTATAACCTACTATCTAGTTGAACAATGTGGATATGAATTGGGTAGGCACAGGGAATGCTGTGAATCCCTATGTTATATAAATCCCATAATAATGGGTCCAAAAGGAATTCAATGCTATTTGGGTAACAGCTTTGTTGGTACAATATCTCTAAATTTTAGACTAAAATATTGATGGAGTCAGATATATGAAAACATACAACTTAATTGTTACCTAGACAATTAACTCATTGTCAGAATCTGAGAGAAATGTCTACTAATAAGAACTATAGAACTGGATTAAAAAGTGTATTTTACAAATGTAGAATGAGTCTACCTGCCTCAAAGTATTCAGCCTTTTGTTCTTCTCCTATCTGCCTTCTCTGTCTGTGTTGTGTTGCAGTTTTATCAATGAGAAGTTATGTTCTCTTCTTCCTAACAGAAGTATCTCTTTTTATATTTACTAGTCAAAGTTGGGGAGTACTGGGTGATGGTCCTAATGGTTGTATATTCATTCAAAGAGGTGCCGTTGCCATAATTAAAATGTCAATAGGTAGGGTCAGAATATAGCCCTGTTAGCTGTACATTCCTACTGATTTTATTTTTCCGTATATTCATTGTTCCAAGTATGAGAGGACTGGGCTATTTTAGTGCCATAGATCCAAAAATCAATGCAAGCCCACAAGACTTTGGGAATTTCACTAAAGTCAGATTTTACCAGACAGCCATAGTTCAAATTAGACGGAATGGACAGGAACTTTGAGCTTTTAGAATAGATTATTTTTACCCATCCCCCCCCAAAGGAAAGCGTCTATGTGAAAACCCTGAAAAACAAGGAAATTCAGCATTATCACCCTGGTTGTTCAGGGGAAGAAGAGATCTTTGCAACTTCTCTGAAGCAAGAAAAAAATTTAGAAAGATGTTTAGAATTCTCAATAGGATATTATTACATATGACTTTTGAAACATGTTCAGAAAAATAAAAAGGGAACTACTATGATTAAAATCAGGAAAATGGGCAAGCTAATGAAGTTTTATAAAGAAACTAAAAATGTAATGGCAGAAATAAAATTTTCAGCAAAGGTAATGAAGAGGAGTTCCCTTGGATAACTAAATCAATGAAGTGGAAGATAAAACTGAGAAACTTGCCCAGAGTGCAGAAATGTTAAAAAAAAAATAGTGAGAAGACATAAAACAAAGAGCACAGGATTCAGTTTCAGAATTATGTATTTTTCCTGAGGGTATAATCAGAATAATCAGAAGCAAAACACTTTATATATCAAAGATGTGGCTAAAGAAACCTTTCAGAATTGGAAAGAGGCATAGATATGCAAATCTATACTCACCCTTTCAAACAAAGTCAATGTAAAGGAAACCATCCCAGACTTGTTTTGTAAAGATTTTTGAAATGCACTTAAAAAAAAAAAGAAGAAGAAGAAGAAGAAGACTGCCAAAGGCAAACCAGCATCAAAAATGTAAAAAAAAAAAAGTAGAAGGTTGACCCAGATGCCTCCTTTGTAGAATTTGGAGATAGAGGAAGAAGAGACCCAATCACTTTATTCCAAACCAAACTATTTTTCTTTTGTTAAGGAAGTGAAAGACTGTCTCAGATTAGCAAGGTCTCAAGAGACATAGCACACAGTCTTTCCTCTGCTCAGTGCAGGCCCACACTCCAAAGGTGTGTGGATTACATGGTCTAGGAGTCTCCTGTCTGCCATCATCTCTTCTGCTTTCTTGACAGAAGGGCATTTATTTATTGTGCTTCGCCCTTCTCAGTGCAGATGGAAACTCCTATTGGCAGCATAAAACACCTGACATATTTGCTCTGTTCCCAGCACTTTAGAAGTATGGGAGTAAATCCTGCTGCTTTTATCAGGGATTCTGAGGTCCTACCACCTGTAGGACCAGCCTGAGAACCTGGCTTGAAATCTTAGCTCTGTTCCCAACCAGTGATGTTACCTTAGCCAAATTACGTAAACTCTCTTTCCCATGGCTACACACTGCAAAATGGTGACAATCATAAGCATATGACATAGCAATGTCCTAAGATTAAATATATTAACATATGCAGAACAGATTGCCTTCCTAGCATGTGCTAAGCTTTGTGTAAATGTTAGTAATTGTTTCAGCTGTTGCTAACAACTGATCACATACTTCCAACAACAATTGACCAGAGTTATGTTTTTAACCATCCGTAAACTCGTGCTGAATGGAACAACACTGTGGCCATTTGAATTCCAAGGAACAGGAGTACAAATGCTAATTCCTCAAAGCTATTTTTAAGTGTTCATCATTTTAAATGACAAATAATGAATGAGTGGAATGATCAATCTTTTGTCTAAAATCTGGTCTATAGCTTAGGATTTGTAAGGTTTTAGCTAGAATCAGCATATATAGCATATGTTCAATTTTATGGAAAAATATCTAGCTGTATCTGGGTGTTAGTACAATTGTTATATTTCTTACCCTTAAGTTTTATATAAGTATTTAATAACAAAATGTATATATAGAATAATATAAAGAACATATCTATATGTACGATTGACTTTAGGCAATAAAATGTAGTTGAAATTCCTTGTGTCCTTGTTCTTTTTGTTTCTATACTCATACTCCCTGAAGAAACTACTGTGTTAAAGAAAGTGCCTGCTCTTCTTTATGATTTTATTCCACCTATTCAATATATTGATTAGTTTAAATGTTTATGAAATTAATATTAATGACCTCATATTGTGCATAACCTACAACTTGCTGTTTTCGTTCTGTATTATTTTTTTGTGCTAGCCATATCTATGAGAATAGCTGAAGGGCATTTATTTTCACTACTAAATAGTCTTACACTACATGAATAGAATTCAATATTATTCATCTCTCTCATTTCTAGCTGCTTTCATTTATGTGCTAACACAAACAAATACACTATAAACATTCTTGTAAATGTTCCAGGATGCAAATTTGCATGTTTGCCTAGGGCATTTGTTTTCATTGTTGACTCAGACTTAACCTCAGAGTTTTGATTTATGAAGTCTGCAGATGGCTGGGAATCAATATCTGATGCATTTCCAGCTGTGGTGCTGAAAAGGTTGGGGGCCACTGGGTTAGGAGTTTGGGGTTGTGCTGGGAACTGATTGGTCAGAGATGAGGTGAGGATAATAAACCATTTCTTCAGCTCTTGAGGACAGCCCTGAGGTCTGTTCTGACGTCCTTCTGTCTGGTTTCATAAGAAAGTAGCCAGAGGGTCCTTCTGCCTTAGGGCTTATGAGCTGAAACATAACTTCAGTCAATATGTTATCTTAGCCTGCCAGTGGTCCAGACCTTATGTCCATTGGTCAGGTTTGGGCTACTGCCTTGGGCTGCCTCAGGGGTTACTGATTATCCTGGGGAAATCTAGGTCTATGAAGGGTGTAGAGAGGAAGGAAAAAATGATGTCTAAAGCTAAGTTGCAAATTATATCAAAGTAATTTCAACCCCGTTGTAACTATTTGGAGAAGGGGCCTTCGTGAGGTGATTAGGATTAGATTAAGTCACAAGTTGCTGCCCTTATGATAGGATTAGTGGCCTTGTCAGAAGAGTAAGGTAGACAGATTTGTGCTCTCTCTCTGCCACTTGAGGACAAAGTAAGTATGTGGCCATCTGCAAGCTGGGAAGAGAGCTCTCACCAGGAACTGAATTGGCTGGCACCTTGGCCCAGCACTTCCCATCCTCCAGAACTATGAGAAATGAATTTCTGTTGTCTAGGCCACCCAGTGTATGGTATTTTGTTACAGCAACCTGAGCAGACTAAGGCACAGTGTGTGTGTATGTGTCTTCTCCCAACTGATATCCTTTTGCTTGCTTGCTTTAATCTGCAGTCTTACTCATCCTACAAGGTGGATCTCAGAACATCTTTTTCTATGCAAATATCTTTCATGCTTTTGTTACAGAACAGACCTGTGGCAGGGAGGTTATATGCTATTACCAAATGGACCCCCCCTTCTCCTGGGGTCCCCCTATACTAGGTTCGCCTTGTCCACCACCAGGGAATCATAGCTCTCAATGCCAGACATCGGTGAAAAGGAAAGGAGCTTTTTATTCAAAAGTTATACAGACTTACAGTGATGAATTCATGTCTACTTTAAAATTTGAAATCCCTTAAAACACCCACAAACACACAGTCCTTCCTTCCCCACTTTGCCCAATCTGGCCAGTCAGGGGTACTGTATGTCAGGAGAAGAATAGAGATCCGTAGTTCAGGTAGCCCCTGGTCCTTCCCAGTAATCCGTGCTTGGCTGGCAGGCCTCCCACTGTCCCCAGCACCATCAGTTGTGTTGCCAGGATCTCCAGTTCTTAATCCAAACCTGCGTGGCACCTTCTCATGGCCCACCAGCAAGAGTCCTTTCATCCCTTTCCTCCCTAAAACATCTCTCCTGCATTATTCCAAACTGTTGAGAGAGAGCTCTGCATCACTACTACATCTTGCTTCTCAGCTTCCTAAGCTGCATGTAGCAAAGAGAGCCCCAAGGGCATGAGGTTTCGACCCACATGGCTGTTGCACCTGGGTTTAAATACCAGCGTGAATATTTTGCATTGCATTTCTGACTACTCCCACAATCGGCTACACCTGTGAGCATTTCTGTATTTTTCTAGCTTTTCTGGGCTGCCATATAAGTCCAGGCAGGTGTGGCCCCATGGTATGGAGCCAACCATCTCTAAGCTCTCACACAGGTGCTGTATCCAGGGGGAGTTGCCTACCATTTACCTCATGGGTAGAAGTTACTCCCATCTCCCTGTCTCAAAGCATGGCCACGGCTTTGTAACATACCCATGAAACCAGTTAAAACTTATAGATATGTTAAATGACCATTCCTGAGGTTATTTGCAAAACTATTGCTATGGAAAATAACTCAATGGCTTTGCTCCATGTGTCCCATCCCCCAGTTCAGATGTGTAGGGATGAGGAAATCCTATATTTTTAATATTTCCTGGACACCCTGAGTTCTTGACCCCATTACACATCCCTCTTTAGGCGGGCCCTGGCTGTACCCTGTTACACTTTCAGGCAAATTTGCCACATGCAAATCACTCACACGATTTACTGGTGAAGCTTTCAAGTTTCCTCCCTCTCCCCATGTCTGGCCCCAACTCAGTGGAGGTGGGGACTTGCTATGGACTGGTCATATCCCAGGCTCCTGACTGGGTCACAGTTGGTACTAAGTTATCATGTGCAATTAGCTCCAGGGGCAGATTTGGGCTGGGGCCTGCTCCTGGTGTCTTTCTGGGGCACTCTTATCTTTGATATTTTTTTCTTCTATGTACTAACTTGAGAATTATAAGAATCAAGTTTAGGTTTGAGGGTGAAGGTGAAAATGTATTTCACTTCTAGTCCACTTTATTTAATGAGTACTATTCTGCTTCCCATTAAATTATTTCTTGGGTGTTTATCTTGCATTTTTTCCTCATAAATATTGGTAGAGCAGAATAATGCATTGTAATAAAACCAGAACAACATCTCAGTACTCACAATCATATTTATTGAATTCTTTATTATTTTTGATCCTTTATTATTCTCTGATTATTTTATTTCTGTGAGTTGTTGCCTTACTAAGATCATAGAATCCCAAAGGCAAGGGTAATTCCATATACTGTGTGTACTGGCCAGCACCCAACACTTCAGGAGTCACAGTCCCTCAAAAAAATGTTTGGTTAGTTTTTATTGTGACTAGTAATGAAAGCCTCGTATGTTGCCATTGTAACTTGCCCTATTCTAAAGTGATAGCTTCATTCTGTGATCTTGGTTATTTCCTCCCTATTACTATCTCTGGGCTTTGTTTGTTGTTGTTCCTCCAGTTCTTGTAGATGTAGGTTAGGTTGTTTTTGAAATGTTTCTATCTTTTTAGGTCAGCCTGTATCACTATGGACTTCCTTCTCCGTCCTATCTTTGCTAACTCCCATAAATTTTGGACTATTGGGAGTTAATTTTCATTTGTTTCCATAAACTTTTTGATTTCTTCCTTGATCTCATTGTTACCCCATTCATTGTTTAATAGCATGCTATTCAATCTCCATGCATTTGAGTGTTTTTGAGTAACCAATATCAGAGCAGAATTAAACAACATAGAGACTAAAAGAACAATTCAAGCCCTGGCTGGTATGACTCAGTGGATTGAGTGCCAACCTGCAAACCAAAGGGTCACTGGTTTGATTCCCAGTCAGGGCACATGCCTGGGTTACAGGCCAGGTCCCTGGTAGGGGCAGTAACCACACATTGAAGTTTTTCTCCCTCTGTTCTCTCTCCCTTCCCCTTTGTCCAAAAATAAATAAATAAAATCTTGAAAAAATGAACAATTCAAAGGATCAATAAATGCAGGAACTGGATCTTTGAAAAGATAAACCAAATCAACAAGCCATTAAGCAGACTCATCAGGAAACAAAGAGAAAGGACCCAAATAAATGAAATCAGAAATGAAAGAGAAGAGATTACAACTGATACCACAGAGATACAAAGAAGTGTAATGTAAGAAGTTACTACGAACATCTATATGTCAAGAAATTTGAAAACCTCGGTGAAACGGGCAAATTTATAGAAAAATATATCTTCCAAAACTGAATAAAGAAGCAGAGAGTCTGAACAGGCCGATAACAGCTTTTGAAATCTAAGCAGTGATCAAAAAACTCCCAGGACACAAAAGCCCTGGGCCAGATAGTTTCACAGGAGAATTTTACAAAGCATGTAAGGAATAGCTAACCTTTATCCTTCTCAGACTATTCCAAAAAATCCAAGAGGAGGGAAGATTCCCAAATTATTTTTATGAAGCCAATATCATCCTAATCCCAAAACCAGATAAAGACATTGCAAAGAAAGAAAACTACAAGCCAACATCGCAGATGAACATAGACGCTAAAATACTCAACAAAATATTGGCAAACCACATCCAACAATACATTAAAAAGATCATACACGAGGACCAAATGTGATGCATCCCAGGGATGCAAGAATGGCAAAATATTCACAAATCAATAAACGTAGTACATCATATAAACAAAATCAAAGACAAAAATCACATGATCATATCAGTAGATGTGGAAAAAGCACTTGATAAGGTACAGCACCTATTTATGATAAAAACACTCAGCAAAGTGGAAGTAAAAGGAGCATTCCTCAACGTAATAAAGGCCATATACCAGAGACTTACAGCCAACATCATACTCAATGGGCAAAACTTACAGAGTTTTCCCATTAAGATCAGGAACAAGACAAGGATGTCCATTTTCACTGCTTTTATTCAATATTTTCCTATGTACATATCAAACTCTACTTTACAGGAAAACTCTTATGCCAGTCAAATGATGAACAAGCTGAGGGGTGCATCAATGCCATCAGCTGCAGGTTTCCTGGTGTTTCAGATCTGTCACAGGTTAGGGGAGAGTTGCCATCAGCAGTTTCAGGGAAAGCCCCCAGGAACACAGATACACAGGCTGGCAATAGGAAGTCATCAGGACAGTCAGAAATTGTGGTGCCTGAGGGGAAAACACTAAGTTTAAGCACTGGCAGCATCTACACAGCATCAAACCTTCCCTGTTCTGGCTCTTCTTCCTCTGTATGACTCTTGTAATATATACTTGAAAGAATTTCTAGAGGATTACATATATATTTTTTAATGTTAAAACACTATGCACAATTCCTGATATGTTTTAGATGGTCAAAGAAGTTGTTCCTTTTCATTTCTTTTAAATTCAATTGCTATCATATCATACCTTCCATATTTTCTCCCTCTAATAGAAACCATAACTCTTCCAAGTATCATTTTTTTAAATCCTTACCTGAGGATATGTCTATTGATTTTAGAGAGAGAAACACTGATTGGTTGCCTCCTGTATGCTCCCCAACTGGGGGTTGGACCTGCAACCTGTGGTATATGGGATGACTCTCCAACCAACTGAGCCTCCTGGACAGGGCTGAACTATCAATTTTTACACACACACACACACACACACACACACACACACGTATATTTATTTTAGATCTTGTTATTTTCTATAGGTTTTATCTCTACCAAATTCTATGAGATTAGTGTTCATATTTTTAAGTGCAATTTCCATTGTACTTGGCATGTTGTCTTCAATATAGTTGCATTTACGCATGGTCCAATATTCTTGTATACTCCTGTGAATAAACGATGTGCCTGATTTAATGACGAATTTACATAATTTTCAGAAAATCAGGCACCTTTTTCAAATTCAAAACACAAAAAAATGATAAAACTTGACAGTAACAAAATTAAATGGAGGTACATTCCCACTCCAAATGAGCTTTTTGATTTAATTAAGTGTAGGCACTACTTCCTCTTAAAATTTATAATTTCTGCTTTTTATCCTGAAATAATTTCTAAATTTCCTTATTTGAAATACCAACTTTGAAACCCTATAAGCCTTGGAACTCACAAAGTGGATAATTGAGTGGGAGCTCATTTGCACATGCTGCTAACCCTGAAATAGATATATATGCATTGTATACACAGGAGCATAGGAGCGCATAGGAGCGCTGGTGGAAGACAGAGGGGAAGGAGAAAGGCCAACCAGGCTTACGCTGCTCCAGAGAGCCTTTGGCTTACCTGTGAAAATCAATGCTAAGTGTGGGGGACTCAGGTGTCTCTGTAAACAACTGTATAATTCTGCTAGCTGTGCGACCAAGAACATATACTTTGATTTCTATGCTATGACCGCATCCTACCTTAAAATTTATTAAAACTCATTCATAATATCTTTATTCATTTCTCAGATAACTTATGTATCAAATGGGGATAATAATGATAACCACAAACTATTTATGATCATGTGCTTATTGAACCCTTTTTATATATTTTTTTACATAGTAAGCTCTCATTAAATTATAGCCTTTTAAAAAGAATTGTTCATTAAAAATAAGCTGTGAGTCCTTTAGACATGGACAACAGGGTGGGGATTGACTGTGGGAGTGGGGGCAGGGCTGGGTGGGGTAAGAGCAATGGGGGAAAAGTGGGACAACTGTATAGAACAACAATAAAAAAGAAATAAGATACAATTTAATTTATAACTGGGTACAGTAAGAGATTAACAAGAATAACTAAAAATAGAATGATCATATTAAAAAATAAGCTGTGAAGAATAGGGAAAATGTAGGCTTCAGCGCAATAATGGATGCTGTTCTGATGTGGAATGCTGTTGATATCTGTGACTGAGTCATCTGGAAGCAAGAGAAGACAGATTCCTCTAATCAGCAGAGAGAAGTACATACGTGCAGGAAGCGGCAGCTCCTCACAGGCATCGCAGTCGCTGATTTGATGAGGGCTCCAAAGACTAGAAAGGGTGAGAATTGCTAAGGTTTTTAGGACTAGTAATAATAGTGATGATGATGATGATGATAATATTGGCATTGTTAAAATGAATTCTCCAACAAAATATGTTTTTTCCCTGTGCCTTTATTTTTCTAACTTGGATGGATAAAATCCCAAATCCTTTAACTACCTCTGATTTCCTCAAAACCATGCATGGCTATTTTTCCTCACATCATCTGGTTTCTGCCAATATTTCAAGTGCTGTGTTTTCCTCTGAGGATGATAAATAAAACTAAATCCATTAAGGTCTGCTAAGGAATCACCTTTCTTCATGGAGAGTTCATCTTTCTTTAAAACAAATGATCTGACTCTGCCTAGCTACACCTAAATCTTGGGCTTTGTCAAGAATTAATGTTGCTTAGATGTTTACCACATATGAATAGTTTATTCTTTTTCCTTAATAGATCATGTGGCATAGAATTTTAAGCTGGCAAAGGGCATTAAAAATGATTTATATGTTGTACCTGTCTTTATACATTGCTACATCTATACATATTTAAGGTTTTATTTACATATTAATTCTACTTAGTATATATTTTAGCTTGAGATTTACATACCAAATAGCCTAAGTTTTCATTGCTATATCTCAATGAGCATTATGAATTTGAAAAAAATATTATAAGCCGACTCCAACTTATAAAAAAATAGTGATGCCAATATTGCACTGAAATAAACCGTTAGTCTATTAGTGATGAGAATCTAAATTGAGACAACTTTTCTGGACATTAATATGTAAACAGTACCAAGCATTTTAATAATCTTGTCTAGTATTGCTCTGTTAATGTTATGTCTAGGAAGTGATTTAGGAGAATATTCAGAGATGGGTACAGAGATAAATACATAAGGAAGTTTATCATAGCTAAATAAGAATAATAAAAGTTCATTAAAATTCTAAATGTCCAATGAAAGGAGAATAAGTAAGTCTATATATTTATCAATACATATTAACTTTATAAAACATTAAGTTCTCTTTTTTTAAACTAGAGTAATTAAAATAGAAAAAATAAAATAATCAAAACTATTTTGCCCCACTTGGCCTTCTGTTAGTACTCATTTAGTAATTCTATGTACAGTTCAGAAGGCCTGTGCCCCACTGTCTTTAATGGCCTGTATACTTGAGCAGTCAGCAGAGACACATAATAAACTTTATAACTGTTAGCTGGATACAAATCAATTTCCCATTTAAGTGCTGATGATGTGCAGAGGACAACTGGTGTCTTCTGTATGATGATTGTGAAATTATCATCATTAATCTCCTTTTAAAAATCAAACACAGCCCTGGCTTGTGTGGCTCAGTGGATTGAGTGAAGGCTATGAGCCAAAGGGTTGCCAGTTCGATTCCCAGGCAGGGCACATGCCTGGGTTGCAGACCTGGTCCCCAGTTGTGGGGTGTATGAGAGGCAACCACACGTTGATGTTTCTCTTCCTCTCTTTCTCCCTCCCTTCCCTGTCTCTAAAAATAAATAAAATCTTTAAAAAACATAAAAATCAAACAGGAAACGTTAATACTCTTTCTACAAAGAATTTCCTTAAATGTGCTGTTAGATTTACAGAGAAATTTAATATTAGCAATTCTATTCCTCATAATAAATTTCCCTATAATAATTTTAATTATGCTGATAACTAAAGCAAAATAAAACCAAAGAATTTGGTTTTGCTTCCAATTATCTAATTTTTTTCTGTAAAGGTGACTTTGTTAGGTCACAATAATTGCTTGGACCATTTTTACCGCTTGTGTTTGTGCAGCCAAAGGTGAAAATAAATAAAAAGAGCATTCCAAAGTCCAGAATATGTCTTTTTGGGGGATGAAAATTTTTTTTGAGGAAAAGTGTTTTTTTCAAGAAGGCATTTCATTTGAGATTCTCATGGTCAGCAGTGTGCCCCAACAAGCTGCTATTCTTCCACTGGAAAGTGGTCTATTGTGCCTGGAAGCTGGTGTTCTCCTTTACATGTTTTCTTTAAAAATAGCAATTCCTTCTAAGTTCATTATTTGCAGGAAGGAAGCTTTAGCACTGGGCTAGACAGTGGGGACTAACTGGGATCTGCAAGCAGGATAGGAAAGAGAAAAAAGAAAGAGAAAAAAGAGTTTAGGTCTAGAGAAGGGAAGTAAGGTGTCCCCAGCTCAGTGTATTAGTTCTCTATTGCTTCATTTAAACATTAGCACATACTTAGCAGCTGAAACAAACCTGCATTATTGTCTTGCAATTTCTGTGAGTCAAAATTTAGGGCAGGGCTTAGTGGATCCTCTGCTTCAGGTCTCACCAGTCTGGTATCTAGGCATCAGCTGGTGCTGCAGTCTCATGAGATGCTCAACTCACGAAGGATCGACTTCCAAGTTCACATTAACAGCATTCAGTTAGTTTCTTGTGGGAAGGTAGATGATGGGACTCAGTTTCTTGCTGGCTATCAGCCCGAGGCCACCCTTAGTTCCTTGTCTCATGGGCCTTCTGTGCATGGTCACTCGGTTCCTTAAATGTACAAAGAGCTATTCTCCTAGCAGGTAGGTTATAATCTTAGGAATGCTATTGCCTTTTAAGTTGTATTGATTGGAAGCAAGCCACAGTCCCCTCCCACAGCAAAAGGATGGGGGTCAGACAGGACATAGATACCAGGAAGGGAATATTTTGGGGTGTGTCACTAGACACTGAACTAATTATGACACCAAAGTTTATCATTATAAACTTTGTCATTGATCATTATACCATCAGACTATAGAAAAAACAGGGAAACATTAACTCGACATTTATTTCATTGACCTTGCTGAGGTTCCCACAACTCCTACGCATTCTTTTTGTGGAGGATCTCAACTTTGACTCGTTTTTATTTAGACCCTATGCTCTAAACAGACACCATCTTTCCGTACCATCTCCCATGCCCCGATCAGAACTTCTAATCTTTGTCATCTTCCTAAGTCCCTACTTTCTCAGTTGAATAAAGGAATATGTTTTAATAAATACAAGTGTTACCCTGACTATATAACCTATTTGCATACCATGCATACTGTTTTTATTCAGAAGATTCACTTTAAATATGAAACTGCCCACCGACATGACATCTCTGCTAATTTCTAGAACCTTATTTATTATGGCATGTGTGAGGAGGATATACAATTCCTGACCCATTTCCCTTTTCTGTACCTTTATCTTTTTTCCACCTTTCTCCTTTTGGGCCTAGAGGGTTCAAGAGAGTTTAAGTAAAGTGAGTATGTTAGCCTCTATTTATTGCTGAAACCCTATTTTTCTCTCTGTATCAATGAAACAGGCAACACAAGCCATTAATTGATGTTGCTAAATGTTTCTCCCAAATGCTTTGTTTACACTCACTTTGGTTCATTCCTTCTGTGAGCCATATCCCCAGTTTATGGCTTACAGAACACAATTAGAACTAGGTTCTAAGAGCAACATTCAACCACAGACTATATGGGCCATGACATATGGACCCCTGAAATACAGCCATGTAAGTCCAGAATGGACTCAACAGGAAATCTTTACTGTAATTTTATGAAAGTAAAATTCCATAAGTAAATGGAATGCATAGGAAAAGAAAACAGAAAAAGCTTCAGAAAGATTAAGCAATGAGTTGAATAGTATTCAGGCACCATAGAAATTTGTGAATGGGAGAAGTCTCTGCGTTTTCCAATAAATAAAATATGTCAGTCTTGCAGAGAGCCCTTTGAATGACACTGCATTTTGGCTAAGAAAGAATGTGTAACACTGTAAACATAGTGCTTATCGAATTTTAAACTCCATAAATTTCATAAAAGGTGGCTCTTCCCTCCTCATATCAAAAGAAATAGAAATGGTTTATATTATAAACACATTCAAATACATTTCTAAAGAGAGAAAGAACTGGGCTGTGTCAATTCTCTTCTTTTATAGTGTTACTTTGCTTATAGTGAACTTTCAAAAATCTTTATACATTGTATCTTTTGAATTCTATCCACAAAAGGGAAAATGTTTACTTTGAATAGAAATTCCATTGACTGAAATCTGTCCTTCTACCTTTGCAAACTCATCTGCTTCTGTTTCATAATACGCTCCCTACAGTCAGATATATCAAATTATAATTTGTTTTGTGAACTGGTCTTGCCTTTTTTACAATACTAATCTTATTCCTAGCTCAGTAAAGGACATGTAAAAAGTATAAATATTTTACTGAATGCCTCAGGGCCATTGTGTCTTTTGATTGCCTTGCCACACACTTCTTTTCTATTTAAATCGTACTAGTTATAGTGCTATACTCCAATGTCTTTTCTCCTAGAAGCTGACCCCCTGTTAGGGATAAATTACTTTAGTTTCCACACCCCATAGCTTATATCTTGATTACAGCAAATGTGTAGTTTCCATTTTGTGTTAAGGGAGCCCTCAATCAGAGCTTAGGAAACTGCTCTGGAAATTATGAGGAACTAGCAATTGTTTGAAGTCAAATAAGGTTTATTTGATATTTTAGTCTCTAACATTAGGCCTTGTGTTAGCTCTCTGCACTCTTGTACTTCATTATATATTTATCAGGGTGATAATCTGGGCTCACTCTTATCTTGGAATATGTTACCTTCATCTTTCCCCCATCCGTGCATTGGAGTTTTGGTAAATTTACTATTCATATGATCTGCTCATGTTGGACATGGGAGAGAATCTAAGTTACATCCTAGGAGTAAAAACAGAGAATAAAAGGTTTTCCATTAGCAAACTTTGCCACGTTCATGAACAGATGCACATAGAATATTGAGAGGTCACACGAAAAATAAGATGATACCTCAACTCTCAAATTAGGGGGCGTTTCCTTTCTTGTAATGCTGTGTGAGAAGCAATGTGCTGTGGTCACAGCTTTGGAGACAGATTGTGCTGAATCCCAGTTCTATTACTTACTAACTGGGTGTGATGGTTTTGTGCTGCATCAACTTCTGTAAGTTGAAAAGACATTGGAAGTGGTTCCTCTTTTGCATGTTTGTGAATTAGAATTGGCCACAGGAGAAACGTGTGCCCCTCTTCAGGTGTGGCAGGCATGACATTACTAAAACCTCCTAAGACCTAGAATAGTCTGATCCCTCAGAATTTCTAGGGATCAAAGCTACAAAAAGTTATGAGTATTTGGTAATAAATGCTACTGAAAGAACTTTTATCATAATCAAGTTTTTATGTCTGATTTACATGTCTGTCTCCTCCCCTATCTTTCATGGTCCTTGAAGTCAGTGTAGTTTGTCAATTATTTTTCATCATTTGTTCCCTACGCTGATCAGGATAGTGCATTACACATAACGGTAGTTCCATAAAAATGCCTGAATTAAAATGGAATAATATGGATGCAATATTGCAATAATGTATCAATTAAGTGGTGATCAATTATGTATTAATGGAAGCTTATGTGTTCTGTGAAACAAAAACAGAAGGCCAGGCACTCCAGAGATGCTCTTGCTGCTTGTTAGTTCTTTCTGACTGTTTTCTTCTTTGTGAGCCTCTCACCATTATAAGGTGGCTCCTCCACCTCCAGTCCCCCCTTCATGTTCCAGGAAGTAACCTAACAAGGAGCAAAGTAAGAGAATATTTCCTGGAACACCACAGGGAAGCAGATTTCTGCTTTTACGTCACCTGCTTTAATGTAACACTGTGGGGGAGGAAAAATAATTTTCTTTCTGCTCCTCTAGTTTCTTGACTGAGACTCACCCTTGCCCCATGATGAAAGACAGGTTAACAGGAAAAAAAACAAACAGAAGTTTAATAAGATGTATGTCTCCTATGTACATGGGAGACACCCAGGAACACTGAGTAACTCCCCCAAATGGCCCAGACTACCACCTCAAATACATCGCCAGCTAAAGAGGAAAGCAGATGTTGGGCTCTGGGGAAATCAGGCATGTGAAGTTACCAGAAAAGGCACAGTAAACAAAGACTAGTTAATCTGTATCTGTTATACAGATTTACATCTTACTCTTCTCCATGCAGAACAGTTTCTGAATATTTAGAATCATCCTTCTCTTCTTGGTATAGAAAAGGAAACACCTTGACAAATGATTTCCCTTATAAATGTAAATGCATCTTACAAAAGGGTAACTTTTATTCAGTATTCAGATCTTTTTCTATGTTCATTGTTGTTCAAAATAATCAGCCTAAAATAATCCTATGCCAAAGAGGCACACTTTGGGATGGCATGCTCTGCTCCCCCTTGACATGTACTCATTTTTTTTTTTTTTGAAAAAAGGCTAAGAAATAGAGTTTGTTTGTTTTTACCCTGACATATCACCATTTTTAGCAAAACTGGGATTCTGTTAATAAAGTACAACATGAAAGTGAATGTTGGTAGGCAAATTGCAATGTCTTTCATGAATAGGAAGTAAAGATTTGAGCCTAATGGAGTATAAAGTAGAGTGGTTTTGCTCTGAGCTCTTTAAGGAAATTAAAAAATTCTCTTTGAAGATCTCAGGTAATGTTTTGAGGATACCTGTACTGGATGAAACTCAGCCCAAAGGGAAGGAAGTCACTTAGCAGCAACTGGTGGTAACTGAGTGGTCCTCAGAGAGCTAGCACTGTGGCTCTCCTGTCCTGAAAAGGTGTTGAGGGGACCATAATCATTGTCTAATAATGTCTGATAATGGAGCATTATCTTGGATATTTGTATAATGAAGTAAAGAGAATGTCTCAGTTTCCCAAATTTGGGTGGTGTTACTATAGTGTTTGTAACTAAACTGAAATAACCGAGGGTACCATCCCATGTGTCTCCTTTACTACTGACACAAAACTCTTCACTTCTGACACTTTGGGTCACCAGATGTGTGGGCATTCTCCCCATTAAGGAATTTTCTTGGACATCAACTGAGTAGTTTATAATTTAACTAAATTCTGACACTGTCTATCCTGGAGATATCACCAGATCCTACAGTTTAGGGCTCAGTCCAAATGGCTGGCCCCCTGAAATGGGAAAAGCCAGTGTTCATGCTGCTTGTCACTACCAGACCCATGAGCAGAGGTGGGTACTGAATCTTTATGGGCATTTTATACAGATGGTCAGCAATCTGAGAAGAGGGCAGGTTACATACCCTAACAGACCATCTTGCATTCCATTTCAAACCAACCCTTATTATTACAAGACAAGCGTATGTAGGTAAGGGGTTTGGAATTCAGGAGAAAGTTCAATCAGATTAAAAAGTTGCAGCATTCCTTCATCTTTTGGCTGGTGATTTGATCTGTGTTCTGGGCAGTAGGCATCCCTCCCCGGGAGCACCGTGGCTCAGACACCATCCGGATTGCTCACAGTCCTTCTGGGGCACAGAGGTGGAACTGCTAGTGGTCTCCTGGAGTCACAGTGAGTCATACCTTCAGTTCCTGGGACAAGAGCTTTTTACATGCATTAACTACTAAGTTTATTGACCATAACTTAAAACTAAAATTTTCCAACTCGTGAGTCCCCCCATCACCCACACATTTCAGATGGCAATTGCAAGTCCAGGTTGTCACCTGATCAGCTATAAATCTGAGATTCCCATGACCTGCTCCTTGAGTTTGATTAATGTGCTAGAGTTTCTCATATAACTCAGGGAAACACATTTACCCATTTATTAAAGGATAAGCTGAAGAATACAGAGGAACAGCCAGATGAGAGATACACAGGGTGAGATCTGGGAGGGTCTGATCACAGGAGCTTTTATCCCCATGGAGATGGGACTCATTACCCTCCTCGTACATGGATGTGTTCATCAACCTGGAAGCCCTCCAAACCCCATGCTATTGGGACTTTACAAAGGCTTCATTATGAAGGTGTGATCTTAACTCCATTTTTAGCCCTTCTCCAAGCTTTCAAATGAAGGGGTTCAGAACAGGCCTCCCCAAGATGTTCCACTTTGGCATGTTAATTATTTTGAGCTGAAGGCAATTGAGACCTTGCAGCTTCATGAGAAACATTTACTTCTCCCTTTAAAAATTTGAATTAGTGGTCTCGTGTATATTAAGAGTTGTGATGAGAAATCATATTTTATGACCTATTTATAGGCAGGGCAAATTTCTAACTACTGTATATCTGCTCTTCTTATTGCCTGCCTCTGAAACCCCAAAGTATCTTACCTCATTCTTAGCTCAGAAGGTCATAGGTACCTCATCTTCCCTTTCTGTTTCTGAACATATCATGGATGTGGGATCTCTGCTTCTTTCATGTATGGGGCATCTATACATAAATGTGTAAGTACATTTGGTTATTTTGTCTTGTTAATCTGCCTCATGTAGGTCTAATTATTAGACCAGCCAAACAAACCTTGAAGGTATGAGGAAAGTTGTTTTTTGTTTGTTCGTTATTTGGGCTTTTTCCCTGTTCTACTCACTCATGGCTTGGTCTCTCTGGTGACCAGCTGCCATTGAAGAGCCATCTAGGTGCCTATGCAGTCACCTCATTAGGACAAAAGACACTGCTATCACCCAGGAAATTTCAACAAATTTAAGAGTTTTGCATCAGGAACTGGGGTCAAAGACCAAATATTAGAACAAAAGATGCTTCTAGTGCTCTCATCACTTAGGAAATTACAAGGGTTTTAGGAACTTTGTACCAGGAACTGGGTCAACAGACAAATAGAGATACTTGTACATTATGTTACCTTATCATAACACTGGAATTGGAAGTCAATTATCTCTCCCTTGAAGCACTAAGTTTTTGCATAAAGTTTTGATATGATGGTGAGTAAGCTCTTGCTTCTTTTCAGAACTCACCCTTCTGGACTTTGCTTTGTGATGGAAACTCTGCAGACCACATTTGTCTTACAGGGGCCAGCTCGCTCCCCATTAAGTTTCACTGATGGGAGTTCCAAAAGGAGACTAGAAAAAAGAGGAGAGAGAATGGACTTGTTTGTTTGTTGCATTCCTTTGTCTGCCTGTATTACCCCAGCCATTATTTACCACTCTGGCTGTAGCTACTAACTCCATCAGCAGCATTTGGTTCCAATTTTCAGGGGTTTCCAACCCCCACACTTTAAGAACACTTTAATCAGGCCACCTAACAGACACCAGCTAGAGCCAGGCATCACTCTCTCCTCAGAAGACTGAATCCTGCCTTGGGAAAGGGGTGCTTCCCAGAACTGCTCAGTCTGTGTTCTCTCCTCAGAGATCCAAGTCCCAGCTCAATGGGGACTTCTCATCCATGCCTCTAAATCCTAGCAACCTCACCCTGTTGTTTTACCAGTGTTGGAGGTGAGAGCAGCTTCCTCTAGTTACTATTTCTGTTACCCCAATATCCACCTTTTGTCTTTCAATCCTTCATTACTTATTTAAATAATTCCCCATATTATGATTTTTGTTATTATTAATGTATCTGTTTTTGTCCCTGTTTCATAATCAAACACTCACTGATACAATGAATTAAAATACATTTTAGTACTACATGCTATTCTTATTAAACACAATGATGGGGAGAGACAATGACCCCAAACCAAAGGGAAGAGTAAAGTCCTACTGCTTTTCAATATGCCAGGCAGGATGAGGTACCTGCTGATAACAGAGAGAAGGGGGTGGCTTTGTTCAGGTAGCTTTCTGGGTCCCAAAGAGGTGGGTAGTTTCTTTCATAGTCAGGAAAGGAACAACACTTTCCACAAGGCTTTAGCAGGATAATATAAGCAGCAAGGGCTATGTGTGGACCCTGTTACCTCAGACTGTCTCCAAAAGATGGTTATGAGGTGCTTTCTATCATAGAGACGACTGGGCACACATGATGACTGGGCTGTCTGGGCACAGATAGTAGTTGACAGCCCATCACATATGTACATTTCAAACACAGCAACAGACTCTAAAAGCAAAGTGCTGCACTATGACTTCATTGCACCAGCCAGATTAGAAGCTTTTCTAATTGAAGGAACATGTTGGTGTCCAAAGGTACTCTTACAAGAAGTGGAGTCACCAAGTCCACAGTTGAGATTGTTTAAGGAATACCCACCAAGACAGAGGATAACTGGTTTATCTCTGTGAATTGCTAGAACCCTTTCTCCATTTACGGTGATATATTCGCTCTACCCACACCAGACTGGAGCTTGGGTGCTGGACAGGGACATGTTAGTTGGGAAGTTGGCTTTCCCAATTTCTGTGTACAACACAGGCAGCTGGGCAGCCAACTCTTCAGGCAAAAACGGGACTTATTTCTCTGGAGGAGCTAAACAGTGCTGGGGAAAATGTGTCCATCTATAGCTATTTAGGATTTCCTAAATAGGAAAATGGCCTACTCCTCTTCTGGACACCCTCAAGCTCACCAGTTAAAATCCCTGTTATAATGGGATCCCAAGAGAGAGCGAGAAAGACTATTGCATTGAAACAATAACCCACATGTAGAAAAGAACAGGAAAAGGATAAAGAAGTAAAGTAGCTCCTGGAGTATAAAAACACACTTGTGAAAAATTACCAATGGAAAGCTTGGAAGATGAAATTGAAGACATCACTTAGAGTGTAGACCCAGAGAACAGTGTTGGAGAAAGTAAAAGACAAAGAGTAGTCCTGGAAAGTCTACCCAGAAAGTTCAATAATGTATTAACATGAGATGTACGGAAAAAGAATGGAAGATAAAAGCAATGCATCTTTAAAATTCTGAGGGAAAACTATTTTTAACTTAGGATTCCATGCTCAGAAGGGCCATCAGCTAGAAATAACCAAGAAAATGATGTCGTATTTATCTAAGGTCACCAAAAGTTTAGTTTTTATGCACCTTTTCTTATAAATGCCTCACCAAAACTAACAAGTAGACTAGGAAGTGAAGAAAGAAAGTATGGTGTCTGAGGAATAGTGAAACCATCTCAGGAGAGAATTAAAGAGAAGTCATTGGATGGAGCTCCCAGAAGACCCAGGGTGCAGGTAGATACAATGTTCTGGGGAAAAGTTTCCAAGAGGAGAAAGGGGACATAAATGACTTGATATGATGCAGCAGTGATTTTCAACCTTTTTCATCTCTTGGCACATATAAAGTAAGTACTAAAATTCTGTGGCACACCAAAAAATATATTTTTTTTACTAATATCACAAAAATATAAGTATAATATTGATTTATTTACAAAAACAACAATAATAATAATTGCCTACCCTTTTTGCTTCAAAGTGACTTCTTTTTAAAAAATCAGGTTTCTATGCTTGTAGATAAGGATTTCTGGTACCAATAATTAACCGATCAGATGCCATCTTATTACATGATGTGACCAGTAAGATGCAACTCTATCATATGACCTATTTATTTATGGTTCACAACATGACATTCACACCAGATGGCTATTAATGTGTTGGCTATTGTCATTTTTTAATTTGACAATGTAAGAGAAAAGAGGTCAGAGTCCCTGACTAAATAGTTAGGTATTGCATGTTTCAAAAGTTATTGCAGTACACTTCTTGAAATCACTGTGAAAGAATGTTTAGTTACAAAAAGAGGTCTGGACAGAGACCAATGGTATCTGATAGAGCATAGACCAGACTGAATTAAGTTATACAGATATTTATTATTACGTGGCATTTCTGTGAATAATACCTTAAAATAATCACATAAACATTGACTATTGATGTCTCTAAAAATAGTAATCTAATTGTATTTAGTATATGACATGTAAAAGAAATCCTCAACCTTCATAAAAGGGGTTACTAATAATTTCTATAATTCAGGTAAAACAAAAAATGGGTACATTTCCTAGAAAAGAGAAGGTAAATACCAGAGAAGCCTAAGCAATTTCTACCAGTGAGCCAGGCGGCTGCTGAAGAGGTTCAGGGTCATATCAGAGTACTACTGTTTTTCATCATGAACCTCTAAGGACCATTTGATTGTATAAATGTGAAAATATTATTTAACAAGAATAAAAGAGGTAAAGGTTGGAAAGGAAACAGGATTAGTATACCCAAAACTTAACCACCAACTATGTCAACATTTTTTACTTTCTTCTGACATGTTGCCTTAAATAAGTACATAAGTAAATGGAGAAGGCATCTTTGCAGTTTCAGTGCAAGACAAATGGTCTGTTGGGGAAAGCTCTCTTTTTTGGTCACAGTCCGGACAGTGGTCGTTGAAAGGCCACTAGAGGAGCATCTAGAGGACAAGCAGCAGTTTCCAGAGTCTTTTCTACTTTAGAAGGGATGGGAATGCAAGGGTTCAAAAGTACAGCTGACCAGTAGAGATGACACATCATATTCTGGGAGACTGATCAGTCACATTAATTATCTGACCAAATATTTGTAGTGGGTCTATGAATAACATGTATTTAAAGTGATTTCCTATTATATGCATGTTCAATTGGAGATATCCCTTCCCCTGCCTTGAACCTTTGAGAAAAGAAAAAGAAGAAATAGGGGAAATTGATTTGTTTAGCAGTGATACTTCGAACACTTTTTTTTGCAGTGAAAATTTTCCAGAGGTGTAATAATCTCAATACACAAAATGATGAAGACTGCAGCTCTTTGAGGCCAAGGTCCAATTGGTCACAGATGGATGTGGCATCCTCCTGGGGTAGTTCCTCAGTGTATCACTGCCTGACTTGCAATATGGCAAAGTATAAAACTGGCTGCTTTAAACAATTATTCCTGACTTTTGATCTTCCACCTTAGATTTTGGAGATACAATTCTATATAAAAAATATAGTGGAGTATCTGGCTCATCTAAAAGATAAACAAAGCAAATTTAAAACGAAAAAGACCACAGAGACTCCTTTGAATAAAAATGCTAGCCTGTTTTTTCTTTTACTACCAT
Organism: Anoura caudifer; assembly: GCA_004027475.1. Lineage (NCBI taxonomy): Eukaryota > Metazoa > Chordata > Mammalia > Chiroptera > Phyllostomidae > Anoura > Anoura caudifer. The sequence continues at coordinate 73,836 of PVKU01004500.1, read as the reverse complement.
CTACTATGTATGCGTATTTAAATTAATTATATAGATATGTAGCATGTCTCCCACATTAGTCTTCAAGCTCCTTGAGGTTTATCTCAAGGAGCCTGCATGAATCCTACCTTGAGGATTCATGACTATTACATCTTTTTATCCACAAAAGTGCCTAAAAAATGACAGGCATTTAAACTGTGTTCTAAATGAGGGACAGACATAGCATCTCGATGAAGATCTTCCTTGGAGATTCGAGGAGGCTTTCCCTCAGAGTTCATCCTCATTATTATTAGTGTTTGCTTCATTTCATTTTGGCCACAGGGATGTTTTACTAGATTGATGTTTTGTATTGTAATCAGATTACCCACCACCAATACTGCTGGCCAAAGCAGTTGTTTGGTTAGCTAAGTTCTACCAGATACACAATATTTTCCAACAATTCTGAGGGGAAACCATGCACAGAACTAGAGATGAGACTCAGCATTTGTTCCAACTCTCCTGGCCATGGGCAGGCCTGCACCAAAGTTTTCAAGCTTTTGCAACAGCCCATTAAAATCACTTTCATTATAAACGTTTATCTCCCGTCCTGTGTGCAGGAGTTACATGTATATTTAAATAGAGGTCTCATGCACCTTTTGCTAACAGTGATGACGTGTCTCTGTGAGTAGTCACTGTCAATGGTGGCACTCCAAGCCTAAACCAAAGTTAAATGAATAAGAGATGTTCGTGTGTGTGCATCTCGATTGTCTTTAAAGCACATACAACTTCTTAGATGATTCTTAGCCAACTTAAGGCTGCTGCCAAAATTCAGGATTCAGATGTGCCATTTATGTTAAGATGGTTGACATGTGGGAGCTGATTGTTTGAAATACACCAATTTAATGGTGTATCAAACTGCTTTATCATTGATTGCTTAACTTGGCATACCTGAAAAGTTACAGGTGTCACTCTATAACCCTGACCATCACCTAGTTAGTGTTCTGCTCCTGCCCCTGGTACCATGGAATACTGTGTGGGACAGTCTCCCAGAGTGCACTTACCTCTCTCCTGTGTTAATCTGGCTCATTCTGAGGCCCAGATCAGGTGTCACTCTTCTAGCAGCGCATTTATTGTCCTCCAGTCTTGCCTGGGCACCCCTCCTTTGAGTGCCTAGAGCAAATAATGGTTATCTTCATGATAACATTTGCTGGTTTACTGCTCTTTGATATTGAATTGTAAGACTCTCAAGAGCTAGGAACTGTTTTTTATGTTGTATCTCCAGCACCTGGAAAACTGCCAGGCCGACAGTACGTGGCGCACTACCAAACAAAGGAAAGAACATAAATGTTCAGAAATTAGAAATTCATTTTGATTGCCCAGAACTTATCTCAAAGACTACCATGAGATAAAACACTTTGTTCTTGGATAGGCATTGATGTGGTTGAAAGGGTGGCAAACTGGATGACTTCTCTGTGTTTGCAGCTATACTCCTAAATTCATGAGAAGTATAGTTCTTCTTTTCTTTTCCCAGCCACTACATATAGGCCATCTTATAGGGGAACTTGAAGATGGCAGACTTAGTCTCTACAGGAAGTAGGGAGCAGAGGGGTCAAAGGGCTTTGGAGTGAATTCTTCAGGCAGAGCTGATGCTAAAGTAGAAATCCTGACTGTGCAAAGGTGCAGGCAGGCATCAACACGAACTGTATCTAGACCCTGGTGATCTCTAGCATGTCACACTACACTGCTAGATTATTTATGTATCTTTTTCTTCAACTATTTTAAAAACTCCCAGGATAACACATAGTGGTAAGACTTATTGTTCCATAAAGGATATAGAATGAATGAATTTTTTTAATAAGGAAATATTTTTGGCTAAGGAATTTGTTCTTCGTTGCCACTGTTTCCTTTGGTCTATATGTTTCTCTTTGTTTTATAACAATTTCTTAGTAAACTTTATTGAATGATTACTATCTGTCCTAGCTGGTCTATGAGAAAAAGAGATTTGTTCAGTCCTAACTCAGAAGAACCACAGCTTGGTTGGCGGAGTGTTGGGTGGCACCTGAATGGGTGACACTGTGACTGCAGCTGGAGAAATGAGCGCATGTTAGGGGGGGAGTAGGAGGAGTGAACGCAGACTTAAAGCAGATAAACAGGGAAAATGAAGAAGGGAGGGTTGAGAGAGTTGTGGTTGCAATTTTTTTAATTGTTGGTTTTATCCATTAAAACCACGTCTTTCATTAATTTTGTCTATACCCCAAGTCACAGTGTCCTGAAAGATTGAGATGATTATTCAGGACTGGCAGGTAACTTAAATAAGGGCATCAGATTAGGTGTAAAGCAGTAGAAGGAGCGGGGGAACTCTGGCAAACTAGAAAAAGCATGTAAATTCTTTGGGAATCATTGCAATTTTTTTTGTAAGTATACTAGAGAGTTAAACAAACATCTACAAATAAATTCAGCTCATAGGGCTCAAGTTCTTGATCTTTGATCAACATTTCTGTACCTGTTTGTATGTTTCATCTCTTAAGGTGACCTCCTAAGATAGATAATACACTTATTAGTAATGCCACTGGAAGCACAGGGTTCTCCACCAAAATTGCTGCTCCAGGACTGCCCTGTTTTCTGTGTGGCTCCATTTCAAGGATTACTCACTGTGGGCAGCTAGAGATACTCTGATCTCACATCTGAGGTCATGGTGGTGCTGTATTTGAAACCCCTTCTCTGATCAATCCTTTGCCATGCACATCTAGGAATCAGTTCTTGGAAGGTCCAACCAGGTAGCCAGACAGACAAACCCTAACATTCTAGAATCCCTACTGAGAACCGATCTAATCTCTACTGAAGATATCTACTACATTTATTCCAGTGCCTAGGTCTCAGCATCTGCATGTATGAAAAAAATCATTCCCTAGTTTTTTGCCCTACCTTAAAAAAAATATCAAATGAATAAATGTGTTCTAGCACATAGTAGGCAGTCAGATAATTTAAGTGGTATTATATGTTAAAGTTACTATTTCCTGTAACCAACATGGAAGAGGCCAGCTCTTGCTCTAGATTTTATAGAATATTTATCATTTTATGATAATTCTTCGTGGGCAAATCATATTATCGGGTGCTTCCCAGCTCCATCAGTTAGCCTGTCAATTATGCCCTACTCAGTTCTTGCCCAGAGTAGCTGAATCCACACAGCGGGAATATTAGCTGTGGATATGCACCGTATTATAGTCTACTGGAAAAACAATCTATGAATTACGTTCCATCAATCCATAATGAATTCTATTGACATTCCTATAAAGCACTCAATTTCCAATTACTGATAGGCAAGTGGCCTGTATTTAGTAGGGGCCCAGTTAATAACTGCTGATGAATTGACATGTTCTTCAATACAATAAATCCTTTCTTATTTCTCAAGCCTGTTTTAACGTAAGATATTAAAGGTGCCTGGTTTGAAGATATTCTAAGCAATGCAGATCCCTTAGGTTCAGTATTTACTGGCCACATTTGTCTTTTTTATGGTAACAGATGTACGCTGTGATCGAATAGTTGGAGTGGGGTTAAGTCTGAAGTTATACCTGAGCTGTGCTTCCTCCTGTGTCTACTCTTCACCCTTAAAGTTCCCCTGGGGTGTGAAGTAGCATTCTCTGCATCACAGTCGCCTCTGCTCCTTCACAGGCTATTTTGTTTGCTCATTTATGCTATGCTAACTCCTCCCCTTCTGTTTCATTTCTTCCCAGGCACAGTATTGCCATCACAGTCGACTGTGCTTTATTCTCCTGTTTTTAATATTATTGGGTCTACCTCATCAGACATGTCACAAATCATACTCCTGTCAAACTGCAAATTGACTTTCAGCCCCGGGTTTTTGTTTCTCCAGTGTGTTTTGTTTTTCAGCCTGCAATGAAGTTTCCACTGTGTCAATGAAGAGATACCTGCCAAGGATGTCACTTCTTTCTAAAATGATAATTTGTGAGATAATTGTAAGAAAACAAAAATATTTTCTTGTTTTCGTTTTTCCAGCTGGAAAAAAATAAAGCTATTGTTAGCTTTAGAATTCCTAAAATTATTGGGAAAGTGGCTTCAAGAAGTTGTAAGTAGGTAAAGTTTGGGCAGAGATCACGGCTTGACCTGAGTGGAGCGATGAGGTGCACGGACAGCACAGGGAAGGGGAGCTTGAGGGGAAGGTGCACACATTTGCCAGAAAGGGGATTGGCGCTTTGATGTTCCTGTCTACGCTGCCATCCTCAGATAATCTAGGAAGTACTTCAGGGATCACTCAGAACAGGAAGGTCAGTGTAGGAAATGCTGCCTTTTCTTTTTTCTGTCTACTTTGCATCCCTTAGAAACTCCATACTCAGGGCAGCTTCCACCAACTCCTCCCTAGAGAGCAGCATTCCCGTCATTGTAAGCAGTTGTTTTCTGGCTGTGGGCTGACTTGGAAAGGAAATCCCTTTAGTTTGAATTTTTGGAGTTTTCTCATACCAGGAAAAAAAAAGCAAATCTGCAAAACCTTATACAAGGTGTTAAAAGTATGAGAGTGTAGCTATAGGTTTAGAAAGAGTAGGAACTTATGTGCACGTCTTGGTTTTTATCATTCACTAGTTCTGGGATATTGGACCAGAAAACTGATTCTGTATGAACTTTCATTCAACATCTGTATAATGAGGGAGTTATAGCAAATGAACCCCAGGGGAATACCCTTCATGAGCATTTTGTGGTTTTGTGTGTTCTCTCTGACCTGGCTTTGCTGGGTCTATCTTCTGTGGCACACGATCTTAAGAAGAAAATCCACTCATTCTTTTATTCATTCAAACAAATATTTGAGTACTTATGTTCAAGGCATTGACTTATTATACTTTTAAAAAATATATACAGTTAAGTAGCATGAAACACACAATGTGAATGCACCTCAATTAATGAACCATAAGTTGATAATGGTTAAAATGATAAGTTTTGTGTTATGTATATTTTACCACAATAAAAATTATTGTTTTAAAAAATATAAAGAACTGTGCAGCAGAGTGGGATACAAATAGTCTAAATGCTGATGAGATGAAATTCACATAATGGAGGACAGTGGAAATAGAGGAGAATGAATTCCTAAGCTTTTCAGTCAATGTCACTTTAATCTTTGCAGTAACAGGGTTTTACTTAATAACCCATGGGATCATCTGCCCTGTTCGCACTTCTAAGAGTGGACATCAGACTAAAAATACATTTGGTTTTCTGAAATTTCTGTATAGGAACATCATTAGAAATGGCCTGGTTAACATTTTGGAAATCATTTAACTCTGCCTCTTTTGCAGAGAGCAGAAGAAAGCTGTCAGTGAGTGTCATCATATCGTGTTGTCTTTCTATCCAGGCCATGACTGGGGACAGAATGATCATTATCTCCAGATACTCTTGCATAGTCACAGCCCAGTTATCCCTACTCTGCATATCATCTCAATGCCAGGGACAGCCTAGGCTCTGTTGCAATGCACTGTAACTGCCTTGCTGTTAATTTCCTTGCTGCAGTTCATTTCAGTGCTTCTCTCTCTCCTCATCCATCATTGTTTCCTCTTCACAGATGAGAACTTAAGTATTTTTATTATTTGGAAAATAGGAAGTATCTTCCTGGATTCTGTGAGATATAAAGCTCTTAATTATTTGCCCACAGCAGGTTCATGAAATTATACCATGAACTTGAATTTCCACCTTTATGGATTTGAAGACATTCAAGGTCAGAGAGGTCAGTCACATTTTGAATGTTTATACAAGACTATACTTTCAGGGATCATTTCTATAGTTCTAGTAAAGAATGTTTATATATACCCACCCAATCCATTGAGTCGATGGGACTGCCCGGATGGCTGATGAGCTTTTGGTCTAGTGTAGTAATTAACTTCTATTATTAAATCATGGACTATCGATCCCAAAGCTTAATACCACTCACTTTTCCTGTTTCTATTTTCATCCCCAATTGATGCAGGCCACATATTAGTATGTGATCGTAGAAACACTGACTGCCTGAATGTGTGCTCATGCCCAGACTGCACCTTTCCATTATACATTACAAAGCAAGAACATTTAAACTCCAGGCACAGCAGTTTCACTGTTGCAAACAACGTATTCTACATGCCCACAAAGTAAATGTTTCCTTGGCCTCTACCTCAGAGCAATGAGATATAGTGGTTCTGATAATGTGTGCACTTGTCTGAAGTTTATCTTGCATACTAATTGGTATCCGAGAGACTTAAAGAAAGATGTTTCTGTGAGTGAGGTATGGGAGCACAGAACATAAATGAATTTCACACATGTTTGACAAATGTAGAGGAGCTTGTTTACAGGAACAGGTGATAAACCAGGACCAGGGGTTTATTTCACTAAGGTGGGTTGATTTTTTTTTTGTCTGAAAATAAATAGTTATAGAATACAACCCTAACAAATGTATGATATACTCCCTTCTAGGTTGCATCTTAAATAATACATAGCTCTAGACACTTCATTCAAGAAACATTTATTTTGTGTCTAGTACATGGCAAATTCTTTGCTGGAAAATGAGGCTTAAAAGTGAAATATCCCTTTTTGTGGGATTTATAGTTTAATAAGGAAATATTGATCTGGATGCTGTAATAAAAAATGTAGAGGGCAAAGAGGTGACCTAGAAAAGGGGTGGGACAAAGTTACCTGAACTTCATGAGAAGCTTCGGGGTGAAGCCAATGCATTCACTGGGTCTCAGCAGCTTTGCAGATCATCAAGTAGACATGGCATAACTTTTATGGTGTGAAAATTAATCTTAATTAAGTTCCAAATAACACAAACTACCCTAGAAGCACCAAACATGTGGTACTGGACAAGAGTGTCTTTTACATTGAACAAATATCTTATTCATTTTCTTCTTTGTCAAATTATCCTGAATAATTTTAGGTTACTATTTTTATTTTGACATATAGTAAGATAGACATTTTGGTGTATTGTTCAACCAATTTTGTCCTGAATAGATCAATGCAACCACCAACTTAGTGATTATATAGAACAAATCTATCACCTTGGAAAACTGCTTTGTCATATGATTTCATTCTCCTTATCTCCTTACCTCTGGAAACCACTGATCACTGTGGTTTTCTGCTTTTTAAACTGTCATCTAAATTGAATCACCAAGTATGCAAACTTTTGAGACTGGTGGCTCCTTTATTCAGTGTAGTGCATTTGAGATTCATTCAAGTTCTTGTACATATGAGCAATTTGTCCCTTTTTCATTCCCGAGTAGGATTCTTTTGTATGGATCCCTTCATTTCCCTGTCCACTTACCTGTTGAAAGATACTTGGATTGTTTTCAGTTTTGGGAGATGATGAATATAAATATAAATTTTGGAGGTGGTGAGATAAATATTCATGTACAGGTTTCTATGGGTGAGCATAAGTTTTTATTTCTCTAAGGTAATAGTTTAAAGATTGATGAGACATATGGTAAGTATATGTTGGATAACTTCTATTGATCTCACTTCAGTTTTACTGAGTCTTTTCTCTGTTTTCTTCATTCAATGATTTTGCAGTTTAAGTTATTTTATTTTCAGTTATAAAATTTCTGTTTGGTTCTTTTTTGTTTGCTCCCATCATCCTTCATTGGCCATAACTTTTATTTTTCTACTCATTTCAATAATGTGTATGATTGCTTGTTGGAGTAATTTTATAGTAGCTACTCTAAAGTCTTAGGTAATTTTAAATTCTGTGTCACCTTGGTATTTACATTCATTGATTGGCTTTCCTCATGAGAGTTGAAGTTCTTTGCATACTGAGTAATTTTTAATTATATTCTGAACATTTAAATATTATATCATGACATTTGCATTATGAGTGCATAAGTCTTGTTTAAATCCTATGGAGAATTTATTCTATTTTACCAATCAATCTACATAGTTAGTTAAGATGGCAAGTTCCCGCCTGTCTTCTATCAGGTGTGATTCCATAGTTGGTTCAGTTTTCAAACTTTCTGGTACCGATTGGATCTGTCTCCCACTTGGAGGATAGCGTGTCTGTTAGTTTAGTTCTCAAATTCATATTTTTAGCACTATCAGACCCACACATACACAGCTTGAGAATGAGCTCAGAAGTTCATAAATTATTCTAAGGAACTGCTTTCCCAATGTCCTTCCTTTTTGCAGTGTCCGTGGAGGTTTCAGTGTCCTTAGAGCTCCCCTTTTGGGTTCCATGGCCATACAATGAGGGCTTTAGTTGCTCCTTTCTCCTGTCCCCTTTCACAAATATACCCATCACTAGGACAAAGATGAGAAAGGACAAAGTGAGAAGAAGAAAAAAGCAAAAAAGGAGTACCTCACCTTCTTGGTGACCACAGCTCCACTGATAGAGCTGAAGATTTATTTCCTTCAGAGTTTTGGCTCCTGGGTATTCTTATGACAACTCCAGTTGCCCCCTGTGAAGTATTTTTTGGGGGCAGGAGTGTAAGAGAATGGAGAAAAAAGAGAAAAATATAAAAAGGGGGTTTCTTCAGTGTATCTGAACATTAGTTGTTCTCTTTCCTGCTCTGTAACTCAGAACTAGAGGGTTCTCCTAGCATGCACCCTGTGTCCATTTCCAGGTTAAAGATGGCATCACATGCAGGTTTGGAATTCTGGAAAGACATCCTAACAGACAATGGTTTAGTGGTCCTTTTAATTCTGGTCTTCATCCCAAGCTGCCTGCTATTACTTTCCAAAGAACTCAAAGATCTGTTCCATGCATTACATCCAGGTTTTATAGCTATACTCAGTGGGAGAGACAGTGAAATATGCTATCTCAGCTTGCCCAAGTTTGAAATCTCATATAATATTTTATAATATCTGTTATCGTTTACCAGGTTTACACTTCTCTTTGGAGGCACTATGGAGAACTTCCCATGTCTACAGGCATATTTATATAATCAGGGGTACCACCTGTCAGTAGAAGACTCCTTGAAAGGGCCTTGAGTGAGGCCTGATCTCAGCCAACTGGAAGCCACAGTTTCTTCTTAAATTATTCCCTATGACACAAATAATCAGTGTTACAAAATTGAGCTAATACTCAAGTTTGGCTTGGTAATAATAGTGTATTTGTTATTTTAGTCATAAAATATAAGTTATTTTTTCTCTTTATAAATTTGATGATATATATGTATGTGTGTATATATATTTATATTTGATAAATGTTGGTCCACACTTTATTTTTATCTTTCTTCAGATAATTTAAAGCACTGGGCTTACTAATAGGTAAGAATAGTTGTAGAGTTGGAACTAATACACAACTTTGAAAATCAAATGTAAGCTATAGACTCCTTTTCCAGAAAAAAAAGTACAGAAATTTAGGGACTTCACAGGTGGATTGGAGTTCATATATGGAGATTAGTTAAGAATCTCTGCTATGATCTACATACTCATTATTGTTTCTAAATCTTTTTATTGTTATTCTCTTATAGTTGTCTCAATTTTCCTCCCTTTGCCCTCCTCTGCCCATCCCAACCCCCACTCCCACATTCAATTTCCACACAATTGTTCATGTTGTGGGTCAACCCCTATCCTTCTCAATCTATTCCAAAAAAATTCAAGAAGAAGGAAGACTCCCAAGCTCTTTTTATGAGGCTAATATCATCTTACTTCCAAAACCAGATAAAGATACAACAAAGAAAGGAAACTACAGGGCAGTATCTCTGATGAACATAGATGCTAAAATCCTCAACAAAATACATACTCATTACTTTTAAATAGTCAGTAAAGGCTAGCTGAGATTGAAGTTTTGACTAGAAGAAGATGAAGGGGAAGAAAAGAATGAGTATTGCATATACTCATATTGAAAGAGAATGATTAAATACTTCATTTTTTAAAGTCTGAAGAAGTATAAAATATTTTTCTGTTAGAGAGCCTACTTCTGTTCAACTAAATATTCTGCTTTCATTTGGTACTCTTTTCTGAAGATGAATATTCTTGGAATTTAAGCCAAAGTGTTTTAACAGAGACACATAACTGATCTCCCAAAATATCTGAGCTAAAATGTGGGACCAAACTGCTGAGAGCAGCTTCTGATCCAGACAGCACATCTGGGGATCTAGAGAAAGAATGACTGGTTGGGTTGGCATCTCCTTCTTCTTCTATATTAGGTAAGGGGAATTTATAATAGTATGTGTGATCAGGGCAGAAATTAGCGTTTTGGCTGATAGAATCATCATTTTAATGCTTTGCCTGAAAAGACTGATCTGGAAGCAATTTAGAGAGTTTGATTTACAACCAACTTTGAAAAGAGTAACACATGTTCTCAAGACGTCTCAAACATGCAGTGAATAGGGAGCTGTCCAGCCACTTAAATTTTCTTTAATCTTACAGTTTAATCAAAGATTCCCTCACAAAACGTCACCCTTGGGAGATTAGGAACACTCCTCGGAGGGCCTTTGGTCAGAAATCAGTGTGTACTTTTACTGTGATCAGCTCATGTATTTCATGTTTGCAAGACGTGTTTCAGGTTATGTGCCAGGTTGAACTTAATTGTTTCAGAACTGCAGACACCCCCAGAGAGTGAAAATCAGAAACTGTGCACAAAATATTACCAGGGGACACAGCATGTGCTGGCATTGTTGACAATAAAATGAAAAGCATTCCTCCTGTGATCGTGGGATATCCAGCAACCAGAGAGACTCAGGCACATTATGTAGGTCTCTGCATGTTGAGGCTAAAGTGGCAGAGTCAGTGCCTACTACTAGGTGCCTATCAGAGGCCTAAACCAGGTGAGCATAGTCCAAGCTGTACAACATACCTACTGACACCCAGACAATTAAACCCTTGATATGTTCAAGGAGAGGAAAGAATTTTCAAGGAGTTCACTGTTTTTTAAAGTCTGTAATTAAAGTTATAGCTTCATGATTTTTGCTATATTCTTATAAAGTACTTACACATCAAATGTGTTTCCTAAGAAAGTTCCTCTTTTTTATTACCATTAAATTAATAACTCTCATTACAGTACTGTCATTAATTAAAAATCAGTATTTTGCTGGAAAGAGATGGTAACTATATAGAGAAAAACAGGGAAATATAATGACAAAACAATATTATTGGACTATATTAACTATTTTGTTAAGCGATGCTATTAAAGTACAAAAGGAAATAAAGATGAATAAGGAAATTCAAATACTAATAAAGTGTATCTATTTATTAAATGTCATTCTGATAAAACAGGACTTTCACTTCTGGGAAGCAGGAGTTAGAGGCACCTTTCCCTATTTTTCCTTATGAGTATACATAAACGCTTTGGACATTGTACATAAAACAAACATAAGAAGTGTTTGAAGGGTAGAGTAAAGAATCACACCAACTAGGGATCTTGGAACTAAGGGCATGACAAGCATTGCCCCTGAGGTTTGTTGTTGTTGTTAATATATATACATACACATACACCTGACTTGGGGCTGAGAGAGCCAGCCACATGAAAAAATCAACAGGTACAAATTTAAAAAGCCCAACCAAACCATCTCTTTTTAGTCCCAGGATCAGGAAAGGGACAACCTAGCAAGACAGAAAACATTTAAGTAACAACTGCTTCTCTTTAGCCAAACACCACAAAAAACCTGGTGGCCCCACCCCCGTCAGCAAAGGCAGTGGGGAACCTTGACTTCTATTCTCGTGAGGCTTAACAAGGTGCTAATCAACCTGACTGGATGTTGTCGGAGACCAAATAGGGAGACAAGACTTTCATCCCCACTAGCCTGTAACAAGCTCCCTTTTCTCCCCTGCATGGTGTCAGTGGAGTTCACCTAGAGAGCTTAAATTTCTACCCATACTTTGCAGTAATGAGGCATTTCTCCTCCACCCTGCTGGGTGGTGTCAGAAGAGGCCCAGCGGGAGTCAGAATTTTTAACACCTCCCAGAGATAACTAGGCCAGTGCCGGTTCAATGTTACTGAAGCCCACAAGGGGAGCCAGGACTCCCACACAGCCCCAGTCCTCTTTTCCTGGTGCTCAAGTGTTGATGGAGGCTGATTGGGAATCCTGCATTTCTATGTATGGGTTTGTAACAAGAACACACTCATCCTTTTCCTGTTTGAGCAGCATCAGAGAAAGACAGTTAAAGCAATAGGTTTAAATAAGATCTAGTCTCAGACCATAGTATGAAAATGTCCAGGTTTTCACTGCAAATTAATGGTTATATCAAGAACAGGAAGATTTCAAACTGAGTGATAAAAGACAGTTGATGCCAACACTGACATGACAGAGGTATTATAATTATTTGGGAAATAACAAATGAAACAAATAAAAGAAAGCCTTGGAAAATAATTAGAAAACTTTCAGCAAAGGAATGAAAGATGTAAAGAAGAACAAAAACATTTTAGAACCAGAAAATCTAATAATCAAAAATAAAACAGTCAGTGGATGGGCTCACCGCCTAAAAGTGGAGGCAAAGGAAGGATTCAATGAACTGGGAGATAGTACAGTCTGAACAACAGAGAGGAAATAGAAGGGAACATGAACAAAGCTTCAGGGATGATAACCTGTGGGAGTGTAGCAACAGTCTTATGTCTGTGTAGTCAGAATCCCAGAAGGAGAGATTGGAAAAGAAAGTCCTGAAAACCTCCCAAATTTGGGCAAGACATATAAACCTTCAGATATAAGAACCTGACAATTTAAGCCAGACAGAGAAAGACATATACTATATGCTCTCACTTGTATGTAGAACCTAAAAAATTTCAAACTCATACCAGAAAGGAGAATGGTGCTTGCCAGTGGCTGGGTAGGGGTGGTGGTGGGAGAAACGGGAGAGTCTGGTCAATGGTGCAAACATAGATTTATGAGATAAAGTTCTGGGAATCTAATGTACAGCATGGTGGTTATAGTTAGTAATACTGCACAAATGTTCTCATCACACAAAGCATTAGCTATGTGAGGTGATGAATGTGTTAATTAACTTGATTTTGGTCATCATTTCCCAATGTATATGTGTATTAAAACACCATGTTATTTACCTTAAAATAATCACATTTGAAGAAAAGAAACTTGAGTGAACCCAAACAATAGAAACTCAAATATATCCTTTTTTTTTTTGCTATTGATTTTGGCTTCTATGCCAAGACCTGTCATATTTAAACTTATAAAAACTGAAAATAGACAAAAAATAGTGAGATCAGCCAGAGGAAAATAATATCTTATTTATAGGAGAAAGCAATTTGAGTGACAGTGGATTTTTTCATCAGAAGCTGCAGGCTGGAGGAAGTGGCACAATATTTTTCAAAAGCTAAAAGACAAGAACTGCCAACCCAGTTCTTATACTCACTGAAAAGGGCCTTCGGGTCTGAAAGGGATAGCAGGACACTGTCAGGTGAAGAAATGCAAAGGGATCTTGCCACTGACAGTCCTGCTGTTAAGGAATGGCTCAGGGAAGCTCTGTAGCCAGAAAGGAAATGAAAGAAGTATGAGCTTAGCAACATTAAGAAAGAAGAAAGAATATGATATACCAAAATATGGTTAAATACATCAGACTTTCCTTCTTCTGTTGCATTTTTTAAATTCTGCTTGGCAGTTGAAGCAAAAATTATTACAGAGTGTGATGTGGTTCTAAATGAATGCAAAGGAAATATCTAATAAAATTATAATGTCAATGAGAAAGAGGGCAGGAAATAAAGGGAGGTGAGGTTTTCATATTTCACTTGAACTGGTGAGGACATCAGTAGATCTGTTATGTATATATTCTGTAAGACCCAGAGCAGCCACTAAAACACTATGCACTGAGATACACTCAAAACACTATTGATAAATGGTGACTTGACTTGGGGTGGTAAACAGATAATACAATACACAGATGATGTGTGGTAGAATTGTGTACCTAAAGCCTGTATAATTTTATTAACCTATGTTACTCCAATAAATCAATAAAAATTAAAAAATAAAAACATAATAAGTCAAAATCAAATTGTAAATATTGGGTTAGCCAAAAGTCCATTTAGTTTTTCCATAAAATAAAGGACATATTTTTTGAATTTTCACCAATAACTTCATTGATTTGGATATTCTGAGTATGTTGGCTATCTCCTGTGTGGTATAATGTTAATTGTTCTCAATTAAAGTCCCAATTTGACTCCTATAAACTTCAACTGGTCTACTTGACCATGGAGCATCATCCAGTGACAAATCTTTGGCTCAAAATTTTGCAAACCAATTTGACATGTTCAATTATTACAGCAGCTTCTCCATACACTGCACAATTTTTTTGTGTATTCCAGTTACATTTTTACCTTTCTTGAAATAATGAAACATGATGTGTCAAAAATGTTGCATATTTTCTTCAATTTCAATATTAAAATGGCTACACAAAAATTTACCCATTTTGATATGTTTTTGTAATGCATGCTGATATGACAGCTGTCACAAACAATCTAAGAAAATTGTTTTGAATGAAAGTAAAGACAACTAAGCATTATTAGAGCCATCTTATGGAACAAAAAAATGAACTTTTTGGCTAACCCAATATTATTCAAGTATCCCAGACAAAGGCAGGCAAAAGAAAACAGAGAAACAAAAACAGAAAAAAAATCAAAATATAAAACACTAGCCTTAAGCCCAAATATAGCAATAATTATATTAAATGTAAATTTTTCTAAATAAACCAATTATAAGACAGATATTAGAAGAGTAGATTGGAAAACATGACAAAACTATATGCTCTTTATAAAAAATTCACTTCAAATGTAAAGATTAGGTAGGTTGAAAATAAAAGGAAGTATAAAGATATATCATGCACATTTTAGTCACAGGAAACAGGAACACCTATATTACTGTCAGATAAGGTAGACATCAGAGTAAAGAAAAAAACAGAGATGGAGTGTTACCTTTTATACATGTATATTATAAGCAGGTCAATCCACCGAAAAGACACAGCGATCTTATACATGAAATAAGCAAAAGAGTTAAAACCTGAATGAAACAAAAATTGATAGTGCTGAAAGGGGAAATAGACAAATCAATGACTAGTTGGCATGTGCAAAACCCATCTTCAGGGACTGATAGAACAACTGACATGATCACCAAGCATATAGAAGGACTCAGCAACATCAACTAAAAGGATTTCGTAAGCACATGGGGAATGGGTCACTTAATAACAACATAATACATATTAATTTCAAGTGTATATGGATCATGTGTCAAGACTGACAGTATAAATTGTATTTCAGGCTTGATCAATTTCAAACAATTACAATTGTAGATAACTGTTAAATGATAAATTTGCCCTATTTATATTTTAACACAGTTAAAAAGGAAACTCTAGAAAACTAGTAATAAAATGATACTACCTTAGGCAGATAAAAAGTGTCTACAAAATACATATAGCATTTAAAGTCAGGAATATAATTGCCCTTTGAAAGCAGTAAATAGAAAAGAGTAAGAGAATAGCTAAGGAAAGGCTGATTTTTTAAATGTGAGTTCCTAGTAAAACAAATGTTTTGGCTTATGAAAATTCATTGAGCTGCATAAACAGGAATTGTGCACTTTCAATACTTCAACAATAAATAAAAACTATGTGCCTGAAAATTTTGTGCAAGGTGGTCTTTGACTACAGTAAAATCTAAGTAGAATTCAGTAGAAGAAAGATGGGTAAATCTCAAAATGTTTTGAAACTAAATAGAACACTTCTAAATAATCTCAAATAGGACGTCTCAAGGGGAATAAAAAAGTATACACTAAATAGAATAAAAATGAAAATATAACATATAATTGGTGGGAAACTGCTAAAGAAGTGATAGAGGGACATTTGTGACACTAAATGCATATGTTAGAAAAGAAGAAAATTTAAAAAAATAATAATAATCTGTGCTCTCACCTCCGTAATCTAGATATGGAACAAAATACCCATAGTAAGCAGAAGTAAGGAAATAATAAAGGTAAGAGTAGAAATCAATGAAATTAAAAAATAAACAGTAGAGAAAATTAATAAAACAAAAACCTGGTCCTTTGAAAATACCAATAAATTTGACAAACCTCTACCAAGGTTGAAAAAAGTGAAAAGAGACAAGACACAAATGACTGATATCAGAAATGAAATTGGTATGTCACTACAGATACTAGAGACATCAGAAGGATAACAAGGGAATCCCATGAAAAACTATGCAAATAAATTTGACAATTTATAGAAAATGGCCTAGTTCTTTTACCTCTTCCAAAAAGACCTACCAGAACAACTCATCTAATAAATAATTTTAATTGTCTTGTAAATATTAATGAAATTGAATTTATAATTATAATATTCTCCAAAAAGAAACTTCTGGGCCTAGATGGTTTCCCAAGAGAAGTCTGTCAAGCATTTAAAGAAGAATAAATAGCAATTCTACACATTTTCTTCCAGAAAAAAAGAAATATTTTCCAATTGATTTTATGAAACTAGTATTATACTGATATGAAAACCAGACAAAGACAGTACAAAATAAGAAAACCACAGACCAGTACCACTTATGAATATAGGTGCAAAATTCTTTAAGAAAAAAAATCAGTAAGTGAAATTTAACAAAATATACAAAAATGCAAAATGACCAAGTGGAGTTTATTCCATTGATGCAAATCTGGTTCAATATTCAAAAGTCAATGTTGCAATTCATTATATTAACAGGCTGAAGAAAAATAAATCAATGATTATATCAATCAGTGCAGAGAAAGCATTGAACAAAAATCACCACTGGCTTATGATAAGAAGTTTTAGAAAAATAGAAATAAAGTGGTGGCTTTCTTAACTCGATAAAGAAGGTCTTTAAAAACAAACTCTAGCTAACGTTGTGCTTAGTGGTACCCTAACTGGTACAGTAAGTGTTTCATAGGGGAAACACTGAATGTGCTCCCCCTGTTCCTGGGAATAAGACAAAGACATTTACTTTAATGGTTCTTATTCAACATGACATGGAAGTTCTAGCCAGCATAATAATAAAAACAGAAAGTAAATGGAATATTGATAAAAAATAAAGAAATAAAATTTTCCTAATTTGTGGATGACATAATTGTCTATGTAGAAAATCCCATAGAATCTATATAAAACAAGACAAGACAAAACAAAACAAAACAAAAGAAACAACCAAACAAAAAAAAAACCCTTTTAAAAATCACTTAAAACCATTAAATGATTTTTAGCAAGGGTGAAGGATGCAAGATAAACATGCAAAAATCAATTGTACTTATGAGCACCAATTTAAAAAATACAATAACATTTAAATTTTCTAAATAAAAGAAGTATACAGGTGTACATCTAACTTGTGTACAGGACAAAATGCTGCTGAAAGAATTCAAATAAGATGTACCTAGAGAAATGCTTCATGATCACAGATTGAAAGACTGAACGTAATAAAGATGTCAAGATGTCTATTCTCCCCAAATTGATATACACATTTAACATAATTCCTACCTAAACTGTGCAAGATTTTCTATAGCTATACACAAAATTAATCTAAACTTTTTATATGGAGAGGCAAAGAAACTATAATGACAATCTTTGAAGAAGAATAAAATGGAAGGAATCAGTTTACCTAATTTCAATATTTATTATATAGCTATAATAATTAATACTGTATGGTCTTGGTGGAGGAGTACCTGAACAAAGCAGTGAAATAGAATGTAGGACTCACACAAATATGTCCAATGGAGTCAATGGAGAAAAGACTGACTTCTTAACAATAACGCTAGAATAATTGAATATCTACAGGGAGAAAAAAAAACTTCAACCTAATTTTCACTCCTTATAAAAAGTTAACTCAAAATGGATCCTGGACTAAAAAATATGAATGTGTTAAACAAGTGAACATAAAGTCTAAAAGTATAATGTTTAAATAAAGGAACTTTATGAGGGTCTGGGCCTAGGCAAATAATGCTTAGACTTGACACTATAAGCTTTCCAAAATGCATATTCAACAAAGAATTCATGTAAGAATATATAAAGTATTTTAAAAGTCAACAATAAAAAAACAAACTATCCATTTAGAAAGTGGGCAAAGCATGAAATGACAATTTGATGAAGAGCATATATGGTGACAGCTAAGCTCATGCAATGTGTTAGCATCATTAGCCATTAAAAACATGTAAACTGTAACCACCGTGAGGTATCACAACATGCCTGTTAGAATGTCCAAAATAAGAAATAGTGGTTTAGCTCAAGGCTGATCATTTTCTTTGTACCCAACTTCTGGTTTCACTCTCTCCTGGGTTTTCCTTTGATGGTACATGGGTTTCTTTGATGTCCTGCCCTTTAATTTCTATATTCCTCTAGATATTCACACCCACTGGTGTGTTTTCACAATCTTCTAGTTATAGCTAGAGCTAGAAAGGCAGGAGACATTGCAATTTGGTGTTGAATGAATGAGATGTACATAATACCATCACTCCACTCTTCAGGAGATGGGCCATCTGTGCCTTCATGCACACGTAATGTTCAGTAGATGTTATCTTCCCAAATAACCAAGATCTAGCCCTTAAGGTTAGAAAGGCAGGTGGGAGCAAGAAATAAGAAAGACATGAAGTGAACCAATTTTGCATATATAAGGGGAATGGCAATTGTGAAGAAAAATATGTTTTTCCCTTTATAATGGGATGTTACTGGCCAGGAGGGGAGTTGATCTTTTGAAAAAAATTTTTTTTTCTCTAGAGATTCATTAACCTGGGTTCCAAAAGGAAAGTATGAGTGATCTTGCGTGAGCTTTGGAACTTTGCGAGCTCCTGATGATGGCATGAGAACATGTGGTAGCATCTGTGTTCTTGGGATGGTGAGACTAATTTCAAGCTCTTGGTGTAGTTAATGTTCTCTTAGGCAGAGAAGTAAGTCGGCAGTCAGCAGATATTGGGGAAATTAAAACAGGCATTGTTCTTCCTTTTTTATTGAGTATCGATTATGTTCTTTTGCTGTTGCTGCGATCACTGCCACTGTCCCTGATCAAGACTCAGCGGCAGATTAGGAAGCCTAAGCATTGCCATTGGTGCAGCTTGTTTTTCCAGAAAGATCTCAGACTGGAACAGAGAACAGATATCAGAGTCCCAGACTTTGTGCAAAGGGTGAGCCCTTACACACAAATTGAGACTGCAATACAAGGGAGGACCCCAAAACCCAGAATTTATTTATAAAAGATTGTATATTTTATATACTCTTACATGGTTAAACTTCAGTCATCTTCAAAGTACTTTCCATTTGATGCCATACACATATTGAGATGTTTTTTTCACCACTTACAACAGTTTCTGAACTTGTCAATTTTGATACCTTTTAGTGCTCCTGCTGGTATTTGTTTCACATCTTCCACATCTGCAAAACAATTCCCTTTGAGGACATTTTTCAACTGGGGAAACGAAAAAAGTCACTTGGGGTGAGATCAGGTGAATAGGGAGGATGGGGCATGGGGGTCATGCTGCCTTTGGTTGAAAACTGCTAAACACTCAGTGACATGTGGGCAGGTGTGCTCATTAATCACCCATCATGAAATGGGCAAACGTTGAAACAGTCTTCAAAAAAATTCACTGAGGCTGAACACAGCCTCTCACAACAATGCCAGCTGATACACTGACACAGATGTGTTCCTAGATCACTCACCTATCTGGGGAAGGCTTTACTAGAAAGGACCAGCCCTCAGGAAGATAATTCTGTTTTTTGAGGGTCCCCCTTGTATGAGTGGAATTAATTTGGAATGAAATTTTCTGATTTAGCCTCTTTATTTCTCCACTGCCCCATGCATTTAATATTTACTCCTGAAGTGTTGATGTCTGTGTTCTATTGGCAGTTTTCCTCATTCCCATCTCTGACTCTGTCTAGCCATGACTGCTAATGATATATGTGCTGGGGTTGGGGAGCATGGGGGAGAGAGAGAGAGGTATATTAAGGTGCAGAGGTGCATGCAGTCCTTCCACTCAACACAAATGTGTGAAACACCTATGATCATTGAGTCTAGCTATCAATCAGTTACCTTAGTTTACATAAACTGAGTATATTATGATCTTATCTTGGTCCATAGCTATGAATCTGAGTCCTTAAATACTATTACACCAAACCTTATGTTTATATAGTGCTTTAATTGACTTGATTCTCACAACAAGTGGGTCAGGCAAATAGAGTGGACCATATCTCCATTTTTAATGATGAGAAATTGAGATAACTTTAATTGGTGCCAATTTACTCAATGCCCAATGCTCCTTCCATTCCTCTGAGCTGTTTTCTGCTGCCAGTTGTCTACATGGACACTTCGCATGGAGGGAAGAGAATGAATTCTCATAACCCTAAGATGCAGATATTATCGAGCATGATATGCTTTTGTAGAGGGTAAAGTAAACCAGAGATACTTCTTTAACCTCACTTATTCCAAAACAATTTTTTTTCTGCTCACAATTCAATTTTCTTGTTTATCATTCTTGTTAGGGCAAATTGTCAGCTTGAGAAAAAAAAGAACCATGGGTAATAAATCTGATAAAATTGAAGTGACAAAGGGTTGACCTCATGTTGAATCTGTGGGGCATGGTTCTGCAGGCTTTGGAACATCACAACTTAACAAAGGTTCTTGAAAAGTAATTCTTCATATGACTGTCAACTCTGTTCTGACTGTGTGTCTGGAGCGAGATGCAAGTTGTATTTGGGTTGTGGTAGACATTCTCAGGAGAGAAGTAACTACTTTGGCCTGGGTTTTTATTCTGGTTTTATCAATTATTCAGCATGCAACATATGTGAGGTTGTCGAATCTTTGTGCAGATTCAGACACATCTGCACAAAATTGGGCTTATGTGAAAAGCAGGAGTTGTAATAGCGCCTATCATAGGGTTAAGAAGGTTCAAGGTGGATAGTACATCTCTGTTACTTAGAGTGATGGCCAGGTACTCATTGAGCTTTGACTGTATATTACTAATCTTTGCTTTCATCTGACGGCTTAGAAAATATTTTTAAGTTTTTTTTTTATGCTTTTGGTAGTATCTATGCAACTTAGGACTAGTTTTCATGGTCTTATAAAAATGATTAAATAATATTAGAGACAAATCAGCAGATGAATAAAGCAGTAGCAACCCAAAATTATGGTCATGATATTCTGCAGCACATAGTGAATTTAAAATCAATCAAGATTGTCTTATCATTTATTAGCTATGTGTTCTTAGTTATTTAAATAACTTCTCTGAGCCTCATTTTTATAAGATGAAGATAATTACACTTTACCTCCTTCCTGGATATTGTAGTGCTCAGAGATCATAATCAAGATGTGAGTATCCTATTGCAATAAGATTATTATGATTCATATTTAGATAAAGCTGAAGGGGAAAGATAGTCACTTGGTCATGGAGTCTGCTTTCAAGTCAGAAAAAGAGTCACATTCCTTCCTATATAAGCTCTGACCTGGAGACTCTACTTCCTATACTCTGTGAGTACCAGGGTCTCTCTAATGAGGACTAACTAAAAGACACTGATTTTTTAATGTAAATGGAGGCACAAGAATGTGATGACCAGGTCATCTATTTTAATGCTTGCGAACCAGACAACAGACAGCATACTTATTCAAAATGCTGTTTTCTGTTTTTGTCTGGCTCTTGTGATGTCTGCAAAAAGTGACTGAAAAAGGCTAGCAGGCTATAGTTGCAGTGTTCCCTCCTGCCCTCCTCCCTCTCCATCCTTCCTTTCTTTCAATGGGTATTATGGGATAGGATGGAGGATGTGCCTTCCATTTTGAGACTTGCCAGAGAGTTAACCATTTAATATTGCCATTTGAAAAATCAGTCCATTAACAATTTCTTGTTGAATGTTTACTATGTTAAGCACTGAGGGGGATGGATAACATAAAAGCATAAGACAGTTCTTCTTGTTGAGGACTTGATGCAGCTGATAATAGGGAATAGTCTCATAACATTTGTAGAACAATTTTTGCACATTACAGATCACTTTTGATATACATTATTTAATTATATTCATGACTTGACTTTATTAATAATGGTATTACTACCACAAATTAATGAGGCTCAGATAATTAGGGACCACAGCTATTTAACAACTAATGACAGGAGTAAAGAGTGCAATAACAATGGAAGCACAGGGTCTTGTGAGAAGGTAGAATAGGGGATCTGTTGTAGCCTCGGGAGGTTGAGGCTGGTGTGATCATGGGAAGATGCCCGAACAAGTTAACTTTAAGATGATTTTTAATTAAGCAAATTGGGTCAGTTTGGATCGAGGGAACATTCCAGGCAGAAGAAAGTCCATGTTCAACAAACCAGAGGTGAGAGTGCATTTGACATGTTTGGAAAACAGGAAGAAGGGCCGTAGAGCTAGAGCGGGGGTAACGAAGGGCAGAGTGGCAAACTTTAAGCTGGTGTGGTAGCTATGGACCCGATCAAGAGAGCATTGTAACTTGTCCACTGTTTTTGAGTTTTTAAATGGTCATGGGAAATCATTGACAGGTTTCAAGCAGAGGAATGACATGATGTTAAAATAATACTCTCTCTGTAAAATATATTATATACTGTTATAATATCTGAGGGCCAACAGAACAGAGGTATATTTATTTAGGACTACTGGACTGAGGATGTAGAAGGAGCTACCACTAAGAATTATTAATATTTCCAATTGGATAATAGAGAACAAAGAATTATAAAGTGGAGGAAATAGCATGTGCAAAGGTATAAGAAATGGCATCGGTTTAGTGCTGCTGCCCAGGAGTAGGGTGCAGTATGAGAGGAGGAGTTGTAACAGATACATCTGTTTCTGGGCTTGACAGCATACAGTTCCAAGATCATCTGAATGGGAAAGCAGAGACTCCTACTGGGCTGCATGAATTCCTTAGCATTAGAATAGAGGTGTGGTGCTCTGACCTTGCAATGGGGGAGCTGTCAGTAACTTTGCTGTAGGTAGTGAAGGAGAAAAAAGGTTGGCAGAATGGGGAAAAATAATAAAACTTTGATACACATAGGATATCTGGGGATAGAAGGAATTTCAAAATTAGACTGAGGACATCATAGCCCCAAAGAAAAGTTTGATTAGTTGGACTATATTAAAATTAGGAGTTTATGTCCATCAAAAGATGTCACTAAATGTGTACAAAGGAAAGCCACACAATGGGAAACAGTATTTATAACATGTAAACTGACAAAGGACTCCCATTCACAACACATAAAGAAGACTCAGAAATCAATAAGCAAAGAGCCAATCCGATGTGAAAGGAGCCAGAAACTGTCCTCTTTTGCTAAATTAAGTTTATTCATTTTATTTCTCTATAATTTTCTGTTGTACGGATTCACCATAATTTGTCCACTCTAATGTTGGTGGGTATTTAAGTAATTTTCACTGTTTGGATAATAATATTTATATTAACATTCTTCTCCATATCTCTTCTTGCACTGGTAAACACACTTCTATGGGGTATACATCTAGTAGTGGAATTTCAACAATGGCCACTGAACATGTGAAAAGTTATAAACTTTATTTGTAATGAGAGAAAGAAAAATTAAATTATAATGAGCTCTTACTCAATATTAAAATTTAAAAGACCCACAATACCAGGTGAGAGAAGATTTTTTGCATAAACTGTGGGAATTTAAATGGGTTCTATAATTTTGCAAAATTTTTGCATTATCTAGTAAGGTTGAGATACATGTGCCTTTTGTTCACAGGTGGGGGTAGTGAGTACGCGGGGCACAAATGGAGTACTGGAAATATTTTGTTTACTGATGATAGTTGGTGGTTGCAAAGATGTTCATGGACTTATATTTTTATGTTTTTAAAATTTTCTGAATGTGCATTACACTTAAATTATTTTAAAAATTAACAATACTCTGCCTTGCAAGAGCATTCTCTACAACGTGTCATTTACTTGAGTTGCCAGAATACATTTAACTTCTCATTTATAGACAGAGAAGCTGGCTAGCAGGACCAGAAATTCCACAACTAAGGCTTCCTATATGCCAAGAATTGCCTTTGGAAAATTAATGAAGGAATGTAAAATATTAACAGCACTTTGAAAGACCTAATAGAAATCACACATGGACACTTTTGATGCTACACCCCCAAAATTAAATTTATTTATTCCTGTGTGGCATGATAGTCATCAGCTTACATACACTGTGATTGTTCTTTATTTCCGATGTCATTAATAAAATCTGGAAATTATTAATTTATTTCTTGGTGGGGAGAATTTTTTCAGTAGTGATTTCATAGTTCAATCATGGAGAGGAGTTTTTGCTGATGAAAAGATGAACAGTTTTGGGACTGGATGAACTCTGTAGGGTCTCTAATGCTAAAAGTTGCACAATTGCTTTTTATGATTGAGATTGTGGGAAGTGAGGCAGAGAAATGTATCATGAAGATATAGAGTAATAATTAAAAGTACTCTGTTTTCAAGAGACCACTCACAAAATGAACCCAATGGAAAATCATATAATTTACAAGCAATTTCTCCATGAACATAATTATGAAACTGAATGCATGTCAGTTCATTTAGCAAATTCTTTCTTAAAACTGTAAAAGCTACACATTTTCTGAAATTAAGAAGTATTCTGAAAATTTTAATGCTAGGTGCACATTTCAGGAAAGTTGTTGCTTAACTTGCACAAAAAAGTTCTCTCAGCTTAGCACAATGAGAAAAAAAGAGCATGCTCAGTAAAAGATAACTCAGAAACAAAGTAACAGAAAGTGAGGAGTCAGACAAAACACTTCCTTATCACATGCATCTCTATTGTTTTACTCCAGTCTTCAATCACTTTCCCCTGAGGCTTCTTAACCGGTGGCTCTGCCTCTCTATATTAATATTCATACTCAAGAAGTGTCTTCTCAGTCTTGCCACTGTGTGAGTGACAGCTGAGTTTGAAAAAGACAGAGTAACATTGAGAATAAGAGCAAGGGAGCACAAAATTGAAGGAAAGAATAACTGGGACTTAAATATTACAGTAAATAGCATATTTTAAGCTTCTTTTCCATGAAACATAAACATTTCACCTATTGAATGTCAAATATAAGCAGATGGGTTCCCTCCCCTTACTTTAGAACAGTGGTCAAGCCCTAAATTTTACTCGTAACCAGATATCAACATGCATTCATCTTGTACATCTGTGTGCATGTGTGTGTAAAAGTTTATAGGCAGTAAACTCCAGGGATCATATTCTTCTTAGCTCACTGTTTAGTCTCCCACAACTCTGGTGACAGTGGTTTGCCCATCAGAGGCTGTCAAAAATTGTACATGTAAATGAGTCTAGTTCAGATGAATACTGAATTCTAGCTGTTTGTTTCAGGAAAGGATAATTAATAGTTTAAGCATGATTATGATTATAATTTCCTATGAAGGGCCTGGTTCTTCAGTTATATGTTCCAGACAAAAAGGAGAAGGCTACATGGTTGGGTTCATGCCAAATGAAATTCACATAAATGCAGAGAAAGCCAAACATTTTAATTTGCTGTTTGCTATGAGCAAATTTAATCAATGTGTGCACTCTTAATGAGAATAAGGGTACCTGTTCAATTAATGGAAATGGAAATATTCATGGTTCTTATTTGTCTGAAATATTAGAGTTTGTGGTTCACTCATAATTTAAATGCTCATATAACATATAGTGTTCATATCTGTCTTCACAATATTTATTTTCCTATTGATGAGGCTGAAGTCTATGTTCTAATTACCTGAAACTAACTTCAAAATCCTCAAATGGATTATAAACAGTGTTTATCATAGAGCTATTTCAGAGCACCTTTTACACGAGACACACCATATCAGGTGCTGCGGCTGCTCTGAATAGCCTTGCAGTGTAGCTTGCAGTATGGATACAGCAGCAACAACAATGTGGAAATTATACTACAGTCATGACAGATATGACCAGTGAGAAATCTGGACAAAACCTCCAGCTCATTGGTATTTGTTTTTAATATTATCATGAAATTTTCAGAGCATTAAAAACTGAATGGTCTGCATGTTGTCTTTAGCCTACATTTTATTAGCACTGGTTGGTGCTCAAAAAATGGTGAGTGATATTGGAACTCGATGTCCTTTTAAGATCAATTGGCAATGTGAGACAAGCTGGTTTGAAGTTGGAGGGAACATTTTTGCAGACTCCTTTAGTAAACCATAAAGGGAAAAGGCATTAAAGCTCAGAGAAGATGGCCAGTGAACAAATGGTGTTTTATTGCCAGATAAAATATAATGTAATTGCATACTTATGTTTTATGCAGCTCCACATACACATGCATGTGTATGTTTCCTGTTCTCCGAATGAAATGTTTGTAATTTAATCATCAAATAATGTACTTATTTCATTGTTCCCTTGATCCATGAAGACACTGCAGATGTTTCGATGAGTTAGAGAAGACAATGGACCTCATTTACAGAAACACAGTCATTTTTTTTCACTTGACAGCCATAACACATAGCATTATAAAACCAGTAGTTTATTTTCATTTTGTATTATTTCCAATTTAGTTAATCATTTAATTTATCCAAATAACAGAACGATCACTTAGAGTTCTAGAATTAGGTCTAGAAGAAAATATCCCCCTTTATACTCACATGAGTAGTTTTAAGTAAAACTAAAAAATGACCTCCCATCCAGCTGGGGGGAAGGAATGTCCCCCTAGCCCAGGTGCAGTTTGGGGTATAGATGTTACTGCTCTTGATGAAGCGCCATGTGTGGAGAAGGGGTGCACTATTGTCCTGGTGGTAAGTTCTGCCACCTTGTCCATTCAAGGAAAAGAAGTGCATGCCTGATAACTTCAACATATCCCAGGGACCCTGGGAAAAATTTAATGAAGTTATAACTTTGGGAAACTGTCAGCAGTTATGGACTGTCCCTCTTCCCCAGGCATTTGTAGCCCATCAGTCTTTCTAAAGGACATTCCTAAGAGCCTATTACTTTCTAAAAATTAAAATATGGTAGTTTTGCCTACATTCCAACAACTGCACTCTAATGAAGGTGCAGCCTCTCAGTTATTAATGATGGCACAACAATAATCATCTCTTAGGAAACTAATCTCCTATGCCAGTAACTTGCTAGACTTTGCTGCTTTCATTCCATTACTTTGGATTTCCTTGCAGTACATGACTTAGAATCAATTCAAAGCTAGCATCCAGTTACTATCAATTGAATTGCATCTGTTGAAGACTCATTTTACCTAATTGCAAAATTAAGCCTATCAGAAAATAAAGGTTTTAGGATAATTTTGTCTACTAAGAGAAGACCTCCTCTTAAAATATTTTCATATTGTTTTGTCCTATTTATATATCCATAATTGCCTATTCACTTCCAAAGAAATGTAACATATTAAGAAACGTTTGGTAAACTTTGACCAAGGAAATAAATTACCATTAAAAGGAAGCATTTGTTTGGAAATCCTTTGCTCTATGAAATGAAAATATTCTCAGGAACTCTGTCAACTCACCTTGCTCTGAAGTGTTACCTTTGTATACATCTCATGATAGCACATGCTAATATACTGAGCCCAAATAAGAACTTCCTAAATAAATTGACCTTCAGTTGTTAACAACCTCAGTCTAATTGTTTACAGTTCATTTTTGCAAGGCCTCCTCCATATCTACACAGCAACTTGAATGATGTCTTGCATAGAGGAAACAAGAAACATTTCTTGAACAATATCACACATCCCTGGCAAATGAAGGCAAAAACCTTGATCTCCAGGGTGACAGGCCTTCAACCAGATGCAGAATGGGTCATTTAGTAGAGATTACTACTGCTCATGTATTTTCTTTAGTTTTCCTGAGATGCTCACCATTGACTGTTATATAGATCTGTTTCTCAGAAGGATTTACCGTCTTTGAGAGATAATTAATAAAACACTTTAGCTTTGAATATCCTTTAGTAGCTTTTTGTTTTCTTTTGCAATAAGAGTTCAGAGCTTTTTCTCTTTGGCATCTAAAATGGCACAAATGTCAGTGATGAGAAGGGTATGAACCTGTGGACACAAATGATTTACCCCTGCTGTAAACGGTTACCTCTCTTTAACAGTGAGAACTTGCCATCAATAGATCTGAAACAGGACTGCCAGTAGCAGAAGGGAAGGATGCTTTTTGTGAGGCTTTCGGAACTGGCTTTCTTTCCTGAGTCGCATGAAAGGTGGAGTTTGCTATGAATGTGTTATATAAGCTCAGTGTTATGTGAGCTGAACCTCACTCTGTGAGCATTGCCTGTTCTAGAGATCTCAATAAAAATTGGATGCTGCAAATCATAAAACATTCTCAATATATTTTTGAAGCATATATCAATACATATCAATTAAACTCAGAAAACTTTTGCCATTAGCATTTTAATCTCTTGTTTTGTGATCATAAATTTCAGCTTACTAAAATTATCATTAGTATAGACACTGAAATGAAGACAGAAACCTATCTAGTGGGAAGATCTCAGAAATAAAGTCTAGGATACTGAAATCTCAATTTACTCATCTGAGGTATGATTTGGCTTTTGAACATGGCAACACTAGATATTAGTTTTCTTTTCGGGCAAGAAAAACATGTTTTTATGAGTAAACTTGAGGTTGTGGTGGAGTGCAAGTTTTCTGCTGCATTCTTTCTTCCCCATAAAGTGGCGTCTCTCTTTGATTAAAAACACAGTTTCACTGGAGTAATCTTAAAGGAGCCCTGATTTCTGCTGCAAATAACATGTCAAGTTCTGCCACATCCCTTGTCTTGTGTTGCAGCAGGGCGTGGTACTATGCATTTGGGTATCACTGAATAGCTCTGCTCAGCTCCTGATGATGCTGAACAATATGTTGAGTAGCCAACATTAGGGGAGTAACCAAAGACACTGTCCTTCATCATAAATAGCAGATGGGATTAATGGGGCTATTGTATCTTGGAATTAGGGACTTTGGTTAAGTAATTTAAATACAATAATTTGGTCTGTAGGCCCAATTCCAGCAAAGACCTTAGCAGGGTGCCTTATAAACTCCTGCACTTACCATACCCTGTTTTCTTACTGAAGTACCTTAGTATTAAGGGATGATGTATAAGCATTGCTTTCTCATTGGTCAAATTTGAGGGTAAAGGATATCTCATGGTACTGCCACCTGTGTCCCTAGCCCTCTGAAGCCAGCCGAGGGCCCAGACGACCTAGGTAAGCAGTTTTGCTTGTGCTGCATTCATTAACCAGCCACTTGCCTATCAGAACTCCAGGCCTTGCAGAGTCAAAATTCCCAGCTACATGCTACTTACTTAGGTAATGAACTGCTGACTTTAACTTATAGTGGCAGAAATAACACACATATATTGTTTCCCTGCTAGTATATGATAAGCTACAGTCCAAAAGAATTGTTGGTAGATTTATAGAGTAGAATGGAATGAATACGACCTGAGATGTATAATAGAAACAGCAATGATCTGAGGAACAGTATGTCTGGGTTCTGTTCTGAAATACGCTTTTCAGGGAGAAGAAGCATAGCTAATAAAAAGTAGCTCAGATTTATAACATGCTTGCATTGTGCTAAACACTTTTAATACAATATTCCAATTAATCTTTACAACAGACTAATAAGGTATATGCTCTCATTTTATAAAAGAAAAATATGAACCTTGGTGAAGTGATGCAGACACCGGCTAGCAGTGTCTGTGTCATTATGGATGAAATAAAACATACACATGGGCTACCGAGTCTGGTGGAGGAAAAAGGACGACAGCATGGCTTTTCTTTCAAGGGGAGCAAAAGCCACAGCCTCCACCATGACAGACCATTATTCTATATCTCCTCACATTACAAGATAGTCTTCACTCACTATCCCAGGTTACAACAAAGGAGCCAATGCCCCTCATTACATTACAGAAGAAGGACATTAGCAAATGAAAAGGCGAAAGTAGTTGAGCCAGTTACACTGGTCCCTGCAAGGTTTAGCACTTGCAGGGTGAGGGAGTTTTAGTAAAGAGCAAGTTTTGAAACAGCCTAGGTATATCACAAATCTGATTACCCATGAGAGAACCTATCTGTGGGTGTGTGTCCTGTGCATCTCCGAGTGGGAGCTGGGCCCACACCATGTAGAAGGGTCTGCCACAGTGAATGAAGCCAAATGTCTTGTTCAAAGTCATATGCTTTGCACATAGCAAAGCTTGTTGAGTGTCTGGATTTCTTTGATCCTGAAATCCCCATGCCTGTAACTGCTAGACTTTGCTACTTATCTTTTATTTCTCTGGATTTTCTCAGAGTACATCCTTCAGAGCCAGTTCAAAACTGGCCTTCAGTTACAATTAATCAAATAGTATTCATTGAAGACTCATTTCAAACAGTTGCAACATAAAGCCTATGGGAAAATTATTGAGGATCTGGAATAATTTCACCTGCTAAAAAGGACATGTGCTCTTAAAATGTTCCAATATTTGTTTTCTTATGCAATCATAATTTCTCATTTATTTCAAAGATATGTAGCATATTGAAGACATGTTAGTAACATCTTCCTCTAAGGCGGTTTTATGTTAATGGTCTTCAAATAGATATAGGTTTAATACCCAATTATTCTCCATTCCCATTGCTGACAGAACAAAGGGAGACAAACTTAAAACTCTACCATGAGATATTTGGATTACACATAAGAAAGATTTCATGAAGGTGAGAATGGGGAAAAAGTAGATTGATAGAACAAGGGTGATAATGAAGCAGGTGTTTGATGACAGGAGTGGTTCCTATAAAGGTCATGTAGTCAAGCAAAGTGTGGGCATGGGCAGCAGGACATGAAGCATTTCTGTTGACCCATGGTTCTTGACTTCTGCAGCTGTCCTCAGGAGTCAGATGGGACACTTGATAGCTCGCTAATATTTGTTGTGTGCTCTCTTTGTGTTCAGCAAAAAGTAAACCATAGTGAGCAAGATAGCCCCCATTCCTGTATATTGATACTGACAGTATTGTGGGGCATTCTGATGGAAATAATATTTTTTCATAAAATTGTGAGATAATTGAAGAAAAATTTTATTAAAATATTGAGTTATGAAATAATTATCTTCATAGTTCTCAGTTTCAGCCAGAATAACTAAAGCCCTTCATGACTGCCAATGTTATTTTTCTCTTCCCATAAAGAGGATTCTATGTCAGTTTAAAAGAAACTTTAATCACATGTATGGTGGTACTAGAAGTCATATAGCTCGTGTTTGGAAGTCTCTTCAGTTCTGACTTCGGAATGTAAAATGCCATTATATTGGCAGGAATAAAAAGGGATAGCCTCTGTCAAAGTAAGCTTGCTCCTGACATATTTTTTTCACATAAATACTTATTATATAAGAACATATTATTTCAAAAGGCTGCCCTCTATATCATGCAATCAATATTGTTTACTTAAAGGGTGACACCATTGATTTTAATTAGCCAAAATTGCTTACCTCATTAGTTTGCAGTTCATACATGTTCCAGAGACAGGATGATATAGTGGGTATAATCCTATTCTCAGTGTATGGGATAAAGATGCTTATTTTAAAAATGCTAACTCTAGTACCCTGATTTTCAGTTGCCTTTGAGCTTAAGATGAATGAACAATTTTACATGTATATACATAATTTTAAAATAATAAATTATATAAGTGTTCATCCAAAATGTGCAAATATAAGATTTTGGAAAACTTGATTATTGTATCCTGAAACCATCTGATTACTAAAATATTGGTACCATCTTCAATGCTAGATTATAATATGTATTTTATTTTAGTGATTTAATCTTTATTGTATATTTTTATTACTATTTAGTCCCCTCATCCCAGCAATCACCACATTGTTGCCCATGTCCATGAGTCTTTCCTTTTTGTTCAGTCCTTCCACCCCGTAATCTCCCCCCACTTACTTGTCATTCTGCTCTCTACCTATAAGTCTATCTCTATTTTCCATATTAGTTCAGTTTGTTCATTAGGTTCCACATATGAGTGAAATCATATGGTATTTGTCTTTCTCTGACTGGCTTACTTCACTTAGCATATCGTTCTCTAGGTCCAGCCATATTGTTGCAAAAGATAAAACTTTCTCATTTTTAAAGCCCAGGAGTAATCCATTGTGTAAATGTCCCATAGCTTTTAAAAAAGATTTTATTTATTTATTTTGAGGGAGGGAAGGAAGGGAGAAAGACAGGGAGAGAAAAGTCAATGTGTGGTGGTCTCTCACACATGCCCCCCACTAGGGACCTGGCCTGCAACCCTGACTGGGAATTGAACCAGTGACCCTTTGATTCATAGACCAGCACTCAATCCACTGAGCCACACTAGCCAGGGCAATGTCTCCTACTTGTTTCATCCACTCATCCATTGATGGACACTTGGGCTGCTTCCATATCTTGATCATGGTAAATAACACTGCAATGGGGTGCTTATGTTCTTTTGAATTAATGTTTTGGATTCCTTTAGATATATTCCCAGAAGTGGGATCACAGGGTCAAAAGGCAGATCCATTTTAAAATTTTTGAAATATTTCCACACTGCTTTCCACAGTGGCTGTACCAATCTGCATTCCCACCAACAGTGCAAAAGGATTCCCCTTTCTCCACATCTTCACCAGCACTTGTTGTTTGTTGATTTATTGATGATAGACATTCTGACATGTGTAAGAATATATCTAATTGTGGTATTAATTTGCATTTCTCTGATGATTGGTGATGTTGTGCATCTTGTCATACATCTATTGACCACCTGTATGTCCTCTTTGGAGTGTCTATTCAGGTCCTTTGCCCATTTTTTAATTGGGCTGTTTTTTGGTGTTGAATTTATAAAGTTCTTTATTAATTTTGGATATTAACCCCTCCTCAGATGTACTGGCAAATATGTTCTTCTATTCTGTGTGTTGTCTTTTTATTTTTAGATTCTAATGTATTTTTGAATAGGTACTTTTTTCATTCTAAATGATCTGCCAAAAAACCTGCTTGTATTTCTGTGACCTGCCATTTTTTCAGTGTAAGTTCTTAGAAGTACATGGATCTGACCTGTCCATTGCAGGGACCACATATAGGGACATGTTTGGGTAGCACAACACAAGGCTCTTGTATGTTTTCAATCAGTCATCTGAAAGCTGATAGTGATAGCCAAGTGCTGATAATAAAAGATAACTCAGTATTTCTATTGGTTATTTGAAGGTCATTATAAAAGACTGTTTTGAGATGGTGGAATGCCCAGATGAGGGAAAAGGGAAGGCTTGGCATGCACTGAACATCTACTTTCTACCAGAAATGGTACTTAGTACATTTTGGTCATGATCTCCTTTAATCTGCAAAAGATTCAGGATTAGGAGGTGCAATTAGCCCCATTCTGTACATATGAAAGAGAAGCTTAGGGTTTGGAACTTAAGTTGCACAAAATTATAGGCCTGTTAAATTCTTATTTGAAACTATCTTGACTCTACATGATCTCTTTCCTTCTTCTTGTGTCATTCGAAGGAAGCTTAAAAGAAAAGGGTACAGGCTGTCTGCATCTGGCCAAAAAGGAGAAAAGCAAATGACAATAGAAATATCCTTGTATATGGAAGTATACTTAAGCCATTTTAAACTAAAATTAAGGAACCATGAAGGAAGGAATGCCTAGTATTGCCATTAATAGCTAAAATTTATTAAGACTAGCATACTAGGCAGTTTTCAAATGTTCTATGTATTTTAATTTATTTATTCCTTATTGAAATTTTAGAAAATAACTACTATCATTATCCCCATATTAAGGAAGAAAAAACTGAGACAAAGTAAAGTGATCTATTTTTACAGGTACATTTTATACCTAGAAAACTCCAGTAAATTTAAAATAATTTGAGTCAATAAGGAAATTTCCAATCTGAATTTCCAATAATAATATACAAAAATTATAGCTATTTTTCAATTAACTAAAAAACAAGACAAAAGACATGGAAAAATCTATTCATAATAATAATAAAGACTATATAATTTTAAGGATAAATGAAATGAGAAAGACACAGGAAGGAAATAAAATACTTTTATTGAAAAACAATAATTTGATATCAGGTAGTATGTGATTCCTCTAAGTTCATTCTTTTTTCTCAAGATTGCTGTTGCTATTTGGGTTCTT
This sequence comes from Anoura caudifer, assembly GCA_004027475.1. Taxonomy (NCBI): domain Eukaryota; kingdom Metazoa; phylum Chordata; class Mammalia; order Chiroptera; family Phyllostomidae; genus Anoura; species Anoura caudifer. The sequence goes on along the minus strand of PVKU01004500.1, from coordinate 39,948 downwards.
TTGTGGTTACATCTAAATTTTTGGAATATTTGTTCTTGTACTGTGAAATACGCCATTTGTATTGGTAGGAATTGCATTAAATCTGTAGATTGCTTTGGGCCGTATGGACATTGTAATGATGTCAATTGCAGTGTTATTTATAATAGCCAATATTTGGAGGTAGCACAAGTGTCCATCAGTAGATGAGTGGATAAAAAAAAAACTGTGGTACATTTACACAATGGAATACTACACAGCAGAAAGAAAAGGAAATTCCTACCTTTTGTGACAGCATAGGTGGAACTGGAGACTATTATGCTAAGTGAAATAAGCCAGTCTTTGAAAGACAAATACCATATGAAGTCACTTATAAGAGAAATCTAATGAACAAAATAAACTACTGAGCTACATAGGACCAGAGGCATAGAATCATGTGCGGCAGACCCTTCTGCATGGCGTGGGCCCAGCTCCCACTCAGAGATGCACAGGACCCATGCCCACAGATAGGTTCTCTCGTGGGAAATCAGGTTTGCAATATACATAGGCTGTTTGGAGGCTTGCTCTTTGCTTAACCCCCCTCACCCTGCAAGTACCTTGCAGAGTCCAGTGTAACCGGCTGCCTATTCATTTGCTAATATCCTTCTGTGATGTGATTAGGGGCATTGGCTCCTTTTGTTGTAACCAGAGTGGTGAGGGTGAACCCTCTTGTAATGTGAGGAGAGATAGAATAAAGGCCTGACATGGTGGAGGCTGTGGCTTTTGCTACTCTTGAGAGAAAAGCCATGCTGTTGTCCTATTTCCTCCACCAGACTCAGTAGTCCCTGTGTATGTTTTAATTCATCCATAATGACATGGACACTGCTGGCTGGTGTCCACATCATCATGGAACAAACTGGTGGTTGTAAGAGGGGAGGAATAGGTGGTGATTAAATGAAAGAAGGGGAGGAGATCAGTGAAAGAACAGATATGAAGGACCCATTAGACATGGACAACAGTGAGGGAACTGATTATGGAAGTGAGGGTGGACTGGGTAGAGGGGGGTAAAGGAAGAAAAGTGGGACAACTGTAACAGCATAAACAATAAAATATTTAAAAAAGAAAAAAATAAAGAATCTACCCCCAATAAATAAATATATAGATTTCTTTAAAATATACAACTTTCTGTTTTTAAAGGATTTGACACTTAGAATCCTGTTTCTAGTCTGGTACCTATATCAAAGCACAATATTGTTTACATTGAGCTTTGTTCCCTAACTCAATATTGATGAAAATAGTGAGTCTCTGGTTAGATAATTAAGCAGAGCCATTTAAGAATGAGTTTTAGTAGTTCACTGTCTTGTTCAGAATTAGTAGAAAGAGAAAAAAATCAGTTGGACAGTGTTGATAACAAACCAAAAAATAGTGTTTAAGAACTTCATACTCAGATATTGCTACCAATTTAACAGCTTCTAAGGAGAGCTGGTGTAATAGGCTATAATATTTACTGTGTGGGAAATTTTTCAATATTGACAGAAATTGAGAGGATAAAAATGATGGAAATTGACATTGTATGGAGAAGTGATGTGAAAGTATAGTTAACCTTAAATATATTTTCAAGAGCAGCGTGAGATAATATTGGAACAAAGGTGTGGCATTTACCTTATCAATTACTTATTTAATCAGGGGACCAAAGGGAGAAGAGGAGAATTGCTGAGTCCCAGTATCCCATTGATCATATTTGTCTGCAACCCAGATCCTTTGAAGGTGGAGGACTTTAAAACCTAACTGAATATAGTTAAGAGGAGGAACTAATGGGAACTCCTCCACTTAGATATAGATAAGAGGAAGAGCTGATGGGAACAGTAATAATCTAGTTTTTGATTTCCTGGCATGGTTTGTGAATATAACCTTAGGTACTTGAGCTGCTAGAAAGACAGATAATTAGGAAAACAATTGGTTTGCAAGGTACTAGTGCCATCTTAGTTTGTCTTAAATATGTATTTCTTTCCTTTAAATGTATAGGATGTTAGGAAATCTGGCATCATTTATGGATTTGCTAAAAGCCTCACTGTTGAATGTTGAAGATACATGAAACTGGCTACTAAACACAGAATGTAGTTGGTCTGGAAGAGAGATGATGAAGGTGACTTAACAACAGTTGGCAGATTTATGAACAGCCATTGTAAGGAGTGTGGTTACCAGCTGTCCTACTTATCCAAAGAGACTAGAACAAGGAGTCCCTAACTCAAGGGTAATAAGACACAGAAAGAAGCTGCTGAAAGAATCACTAAAATTTCCTTTTGGGGAGAGATTTTTGGAGTAGGTTGGTTATCTTTTGGGGGTTTGCATGGAGTCAAGAGGATGATCTATCTGTATGACCTCTTTGAGGTCTTTTCAGTCCAATGATCCCGTACAGAGTTGAACTCTGTAAAGTATGATTTCAGTAGCCACTGCTTCAATAAATGTTTTCAGCAATGGAAATGCCAGTTGAAGCAGTAGAAATAGTATCAAAATAATGGTGAAGAAACATTTAGAAAAGCAGTCAGGGCAGGTTAGCAAATACCATTTGTTACTGTTGTTTAAAATGAGATTGAGATTCCAGGCTGTATAAATAGAATTGTCTGCAGAAACTGTGAGATGATTCACTATACTTAGCAGCCATCAGGCTTTTATTGTCCTGTTATGACAGTTGCGGGTCTCACAACTTCAGCTAATGAGGGAGGCCTGGAGCAGCTCCAGCAAAATGTAAAAACAACGATAAGAGTGTTGTTAGCAAAGAGAGTCCTTTAAAGTGAAAAGAGGTCAATGCAATTTGAAATGAGGAAATCACTTTATTTTTTTAATGTCTTCTTAGATAGCTTCCTTCCTATTTATGTTTATTTACAAAGTTATATAGAACAGGAGGCTTTTGTGGATGCGAACTTTAGACGATGAATCCTCGAAACTTTAAGCACCTTACAGCTAATTACATCATGTCTCTCTGCCTAACATTACTTTTTTATGTCTATGTTCAATCCTGCCCATACCTGGTTTCTCATTTTCTTTCTTCCTGTGCAATTATATCCTTTGATAAGGCTTTAATTCCCACTCACAATCTTCCTCCCCAATGGGATAGGCAGAATTCTGAGATGTCTTCCAAGATCCCTGCCTTTTGGTGTTCACATCCTGCTCAACCTCCTCCCTTTCAGAGTGAGATGAACATGTGAATATTATGAAATACCAGCCTTGTAATCATGTTACCTTTTATGGTAGGAGGCATTTTGCAGATATGATTAAGTTCCCTAATCAGTCGAGTTAATCCAAAGTAGATTATTCTGGGTGAGCCTGACTTAATGATAATGTTAGAAGAAGTGAAGGATTCAAAGCTACCATAACAGCAGATAGGCTCCTGACTTTGAAGCAGTAAACTGCTCACTTGGTCAGAGCAACCCTCTTCAGCTGACAGCTAGCAAGAAAATGAGACCTCAGTCACATGGCCACAGGAAAATGAATTCTGCCAACAACTTGAGGGAGTTTGTGAGTGGATTTTTTCCTAGTCAAGCCTCAAGATGAGGATACAGCTTGTAGGCACCTTAATTTTGACCTTGTGAGGTCCTAAGTAGAGGACCCAGGTAAATAGGCCAGACTCCTGACCCATGGAAACTGTGAGATTTGTGTTGTGTTAAGGCAATAAATTGTGCTCATGTGTTACACAGCAATAGAGAATTAACACACTAAGCATTCTCTACCTTTTACGCTTTCTACCCTGATAAGGTGCATCTGTCCACAGAAGCATATGGGCCAGATCCTAGTTCCCTTCATATCTTGATCAAAATGTCAGTGAGAACTCTTGTTTTTGTTTCATAAATATCTTTGAAGCAGCTGTTTACAATCTTGTTGGTCAGACTATGTTATTTCTCCTGAAATACCATGGTTGTCTCCTAATTTGTCTGCCTACCTCTAGTCTCACTTTCATGTAATACTTTATTACCATGTCTGGGCTTTCCGACTGAACATTAGGAAATACAGATCTGTTCGAAGCAGTTGCCGCATGAGATCCTTTATGAGCTTTGTAGTTGAATTTTATTTATTTGTTTGTTTGTTTGTTTTTACTGTAATGTCAGCTCTTTAGAATTTGGTGCCGGGATGTCTTTCTGATCTCAGCTACTCCATACGTTTTCTTGGTGTGCTTTTCTATCTTCAGTTCTCTGAACAAGTACCATATTTTTGGAGCATAAAATGCACCTAGGTTTTAGAGGAGGAAAATAGAAAAAAATTTGAACCAAAAAATGTGGTGAAATATCTAATAACATAAATAACATAATATTTCACCAATGTAAATTAAACAGAATTCAACAGCAGCATTAACAACCATTGTTCCTCCCAAATTTGGCAGGGGGTGGGAGTGTATGTCTTATAGTCCGAAAAATAAGGTAAGTGCTTCAGGAACTATATTTTTCTTCACACTCTTTCCACAGCCTAGAATTCTCACTGCTTGGCTAATTTCTACTCCTTCTTTAATAAACAAGCAAAATATTGCCACTTTTGGAACAATCAAGCTTCGTTGATAGTCCCTTTCCTGTGCTTGCCGCAGCATTTTTCTTATTATGCAGTTGTGTGTCTATCTTACTCGGTCTCTCAGTGAGCCTTCTCCTTGAAGTCTGGAAACTCATCTCATCTCACAGTCTTATCATCTTGCACAGAGTCCAACATCTGTAAGAAGCAACACCTGCCTATTTTAAATATTGAAGATAGGATTTCTTTCTTTTTTAAAAACATTTTACTTATTTATCTTTAGAGGGGAAGGGAAGGAGAGAGGGAGAGAGGGAGAGAAACATCAATGTATGGTTGCCTCTTGTGCATCTCCTGCCGGGAAGTGGCCTGCAACCCATGCATGTGCCCTGACTGGGAATCAAACCGCGATCCCTTGGTTCACAGGCCCATGCTCAATCCACTGAGCTACACCAGCCAGGGCTGAAGATAGGATTTCTTAATAATAAAAAAATAAAGATTCTTTGGTCTAAATAAAATAGGGTTTTGCATTCTTTTAACATAAGTTTTCAAGAAAAGGACAGTGCTTCCAGCAGTGTTGAAGATATTTCCAATATGAGAGCATTAGATAAATATACTCTGGGGCAATACATATACTAGATTTAAGTCATTTTCATCAGTATCAGGTAAAAATTATTTACAATTAACCAGTCTTCTAAAAGTTAATATCTTATGCTATGTAATCTGGGCCTTAATAAATAGTACATAGTAAGTCAGGTAAAGTTACCTTTTTCTACGGTGCACTGTGATCCTTGGGGAGATTCAGACAGTACTCCAGTATGACACTGAAAAGGTGCATTTTAGTGTTTTTGCACTATTTCCAAATATTGGTTAATTTTTTAATGGCACAGCCATTTTCATGTTTTAATTGCTGCATGAACAGAAAATCTGTGTTTTAACAATATAAAAAAGGGGAAAATATCAAGTTTATTTTCTAATTTGGGATGGCAGCTTTCCTCTCTTTTCTTCTTTAAATGTACTGTATCTTTAAAAAAATTTAACTTCTGATCACTAGGTTTCATCTTGCCTACATTATTAACTTCATGCTCCCTATAACAGCATGATTTTGACCCCCTTTCCAATCTGAGGTGACATGACAAAGCCTGCTTTCTTTAATTCAATACGGAATGTATCATGCCATATATTCCTATTTGTATTCATGATTTTGCCTGACACAGAAGTAAGGATAAATTTAAGAGATAAGACTTATGGATGGGACTAGAGGATAGTTGAGCAAATTAAAAATTTAAAGAGAATGTCACAACACAAATTAAAAGACAATGTCAGTAAATTATATAAGTAAAAAAAGTACTAAGGTATATTGATGAATTTGATATATCTTTCCTTTAATTTCCTACTATCTGGAGTCACTATCCATGAATCTCTGAGTAATCCATCACATCTCCCCTTTGCCTATGTAAACACTTTATTTTATTATTTAATATTTTCCCTCCCTGTCTAAAATATTTAGTTTGATTTTAAAAATAGTGAATTGTACTGACAACTTAGGTTAGTAATTGCGATTTCAATTAATAATCTTTAGCCACCCACAAAACCATAACTTTTTCCTCTGTAGACAAAAGCTCTCAGATTTCAAATAAGTTTTTCTTAAAGGGCAACACTGTTCAGAATTATAGTATGAAACAATAAAAATAATAAGCTGTTCCAATATTTATATGTTTAATTACAGAAAACGTTTTTGAGTCCTTGTAAAAACTTCTTTTTTTGTGGACAATCTTTATATGCTAACGGTGCCTAGTCTAATCTTTCTGGTATATTCAGTAGTTTCTAATCAAGATATAAAATGTGCTTATGATTTTGAACATAACAGTTTACTGGAAAGTACTTTTCAAAGTAAATCTGAGAATGTAAATTCCTGTTTCTGTTCCGCTAATATTATACTGGTCTTCTTTTTTCAGTGTCAAGTAAGCAGAAATAGAACAATTTTTTTCCAGGTGTTTAGAGTATATAAGCATTTTCTCAAGTTTATTCAATGAATCTTTAAAATTAAAAATGATGTCTATTATCACATAAATTAGAGAAAAATTGAGTAAAGCGACTAATGCAGCAATTCCTAAGTTCATTCATTTGCAAGAAAAAACCTCTTTTGATAATGCCACTTATAAGTTTAATGGGAAAACAGCACAGTTTAGTAAGGTAATCATGTTTGCATTTCATTTTTTGACTTACTGGCTGTATGACCATAGATTAATCAATCTTTCTTTGTATCTCTACAGTGGAGACCATATGTTCCTTTTAGGTGTGGTGTGGCAATGAAATGAGGACCCTTGGGAACTGCTCAGCATATCATATGCCAGTTCTCTTCCCCTCTTGAAATTAACTTTTTCTTGCTATTATTTTCTCAAATGTTCTGCCTCAGGACTTTTTCTTCATTTTTTTGTAGAAATCTTGGTTGTTTATTCATTGTCTCAGATGTTCTAGTCTTAATCAGCACTTAACGATATTTGCGTACCAACTTACTATTCTCTTCAGCAAGATTGAAAGGACAAAGTCTCTTTTTCAGTATTCTGAGAAAGGAATGGATATTAATAATGAACAATCTTTAATTACCACAAGTCACATGTATAATCATTACTTGTATATATCTACATAAATTACCAACTTAAATTGCTCTGGAATGATGCTATTTGACTTGGACACTGAATTTGAATCTTGTTCTGCTATCATCTATCTGCCATCCTGGAAGAGCTATGCATATATAGAGATCAAAGTTAGAAAAAAAAGAGCACTACCTTTAATGAAGGTTTTTTTCAAAACCTGGTATGAGTTATATTGAACCATGTTGTGCTTAGAATTCTTTCCCCCTGAGACTGCAGCTATTTCTGATTTCAGTTGCAACTAATGGCAAATCTAAAGGCAAATCTCTTGAAATGGACAGAGAGAGAAGGAGACAGAGAGAGACTGAGATTGATTCTATCTCTAAAATCTATTGAGGAGTTGTCCCTAATTTGCCCATGCCAGTTCTTTCTAAGGCAGACAGACATTTCCCAAAGCCGCTTAGCCTTGAGAGAAAAAGGAAAGTGGGGAGTATTTCTATGAGAACTAAAATTCTTATTACAGGGTCACAGTGTGAATGCCTATGCTGGCAGGTCAAATAAGTGAAAGTGTCAGATACGTGGACAAAGTTCTGCACAGTACTTGACCTTTCTGAAGGGAACAGCTGCCCCTTGGAACCTGCAGCTGTTACTACATAGGAATGCAGAACCAATGTGGTCAAACTTTATGATTTTTTAAAGATAAAATTCAGATTTTTATGCAAAAACTTTTTATAAAGAATTGCTTGTAATTTATTGAGACAAAACACTAAGTAAGGTACATCAAAATTCATCTCTAGATCATACATATACAGAAAACAAAGAAAAGATGTGAACCTCTTAAGACCAAGAGACAATGTTAGGATTTTACATAATATGTTTGCTTTAACCACATAAATTGTTTGCAGTTTAAGTTCACTCTAGTATATTCTGTATATATATTTCTGTACTCTTTCTAAGAAAAATTTAGCATAACTCAAAATAATTTGAGTCAACTTAACTAAAATTATCATTATCTATATCAAGAAAAAGCTATACTCTTAAAATATGTTATGTGTACCCATTCTTAAAGAATTTTTAAAACACTTGAAATTTTCTTATTATTGCCAGGTTTTAAATTTAGGAGCATTCCTTTAAAGACCATCAAATCCTGTGTGTTAGATGGATTAGGGAAGGAGTGGTAGAGAAAATTCGATCTGTTTCTTTCTATTGTACCAATTTATTTATTAGGAATTTTAATAGTTGAAATCTAAAATACGAGGATTTCAAAACATGAAGTTGAAACATATAATCAATGAAAATATATGGACTGTTGGAGTTAGCCAAAAACCAAAAAGTCAGCCAGAAAATCAGATAGTTCAAGGAATATATACTATAAGAGAGCCATTACTAAGACTTAGATGAGGAGGAGGGATTTCTGGAATAAAGGTGAGAGATGGTAGAAATGACTGACAGAAGCATTGGCCAGTGACACCAAGTAAGTAACTTGAAAAAGAAAATGCTAGAATATATCATGATTTAATTAAGAGGATGAATGGCTTGTAGTTTACTGATTTGCTTTTACCAAAAGTATTTTTATAGGAGAAAGAACTTGGTATAGCTTTGTGGTGAATGATGCTGAAGTAATAACCGAAGGAGTTATAGTCTTTCTTAAATAGCACAACAGCATACATGTGAAAATATGCTTGATTTGTGAGTCAGTCTCTGTTTTTTAGATTCCAAACTCACTTGCTGAGAGAGACCTATTCATAGCTCCTTGGATTATGTTTTCATACTTCTGCATTAACTTCGGTGAGTCACTGAGACCTCAATGATTAAGTATAATAAGCAATTAAGTATTCAATTTTTTTAGCTGAAATTAAAGCCAGAAGAAAAACGAATTAAACAGAACTTCGATTTTGCCAATACATTATTTGATCTGAACAGAATTAAATACCACTGAACATGAATGATAGTTAAAGAATTCACAACTCTAGTTAAGGAAAATCAATTCTTATAACTCATTTTATCTTCCTAATCATCCCTTTCTTGTTTCTATTTTCTTGATACTCTTTTTCCCTTACATTATTAAGGATATATTAAGGGAGCATGTCAGGCGACACTTTTGACACTTAATAGCATGCATTGTTTGGTTAGCAAGTATTTTAATTGCTTTCCTGGTATTGAGTAAAATTAAAGTTAATTTATAATAATGATCAGTTAGTTCTAAAGTCTATTTTATGAGATAAGAAGAATCTGTGTAACTTAATGTTAAGCTCTCAGTAAGACCAGAGGATGTGGGTCGCCACGTAAAGGAGTTGGTGTGGCCACCACATCACTGTGCTGTCAGTGTCCTCATTGTTACACAGACCTCATGCTTCTCTGTATTTTCTAATTATTTCCTTAAATTGTAATGTTTTTAATCATACCCCTTCCTTCCCTCTTCATTTTGGGGTTCAATAAATTTATTTAAGTATTCAATTTTGAATATTATTTGAATGACAAAGGAAAAGGGGTATTTCTAAAAGATGTAAAGATATTACTCTGTCCGACAAAGCTATCTTTTAGAATGAAAGGGCAGATAAAGTGCTTCCCAGACAAGGTAAGGCTAAAGGAGTTCATCATCACCAAACCCTTATTATATGAAATGTTAAAGGCACTTATCTAAAAAAAAAAGAAGATCAAAACTATGAACAGTAAAATTACAACAAATTCACAACTATCAATAACTGAACCTAAAAAGCAAAAACAAAAACTAAGCAAACAATAGAACAGGAACAGAATCACAGAAATGAAGATCACACGGAAGGTTACCAGCAGAGAGGGAGAAGGGAAAGAATGGCAGAAAAGGTACAAGGAATAAGAAGCAATTGGTAGGTAAAAAATAGACAGGGGCTGTTAAGAATATTATAGGAAATGGAGAAGCCAAAGAACTCATGTGTACAACCCATGGACATGAATTAAGGGGGGATTGCTGGAAGTAATGGGGTCACTGGGCAGAGTGAGGCAAAGATGAAAAAATGGGACAACTTTAATAGCATAATCAATAAAATATACTTAAAATCAATTATCTAAAGATACCTAGTTCTTTAAGAGAAAAAAGAAACTATAATGATTGTGAGTTCAAAAAAGCATTTTATGTTAACTATGAAAGTTACTTAGAAATTATGAGCAGTACTCAGGGAGGCAAACAGTCAGTTATGTACTACAGTTGGTCAGAGTGGCAACATTAACATGTATGTCTCACATTCTATATTCCAAAGCAAACATACCCACATACACATAGATGTGAAGTTGAACATGTATGGACAGAATAAGTTTTTATTTTCTTAGGAAATGATTATAAAATGAATTGTGGAATCTAATTGTGTAAGGATGGAAAGGTAAAAAAGTAGGTGTTAGAGAAAGTGGCTAGTAAGGGGCTGTATGTAAAGGAGCTTTTGGACTTTCTGTGACTAGTGACATTAGTAGATGGCCTAAGTGGAGTACAAGAAAAACGTGTTGAGCTAAGATGGTCAATGAAATCAGAAATTAAGGAAGAGAAAAATACATGTTGTTTTTGAGCTTCCGAGAATCCAGATTCTAGTCATGTAGGAATAGTTTAAGGTATTTTCAGTATTAATTTTGACTTCATAATTTTTCTTCTTAGGGTGCATTTTAGAACCTCCTTATCTCTCTCATTCCAACCAACAGTAATTTTCAGTAGCTTCCCTTAGTCTAGGTTTTCTGATCTAATATCTATTTTATTTTTTCCATAAATTCTTAATTTTGTATTTTTCTTTTAATTTAATTACTTGATTGTATTTTAAATTGTATTTAATGTGAAACCATAATGTGTTTTTCTAGTGGGCAGAAGATACAGAAACAGTCACCAATAAATGAACAATTATTCTGGAAAATACTGAACTGATGAATAATCACTGACAGATTAACTAAACTTTTCCAATCGCATGGTGATAACAGTGGCCATTAGACTTTGGTGGTACAATTTCTGAGTTAAGGAAGACTTTGGTTGTTGCAGTATTGTGACAAATCAGTGACAGACTGGAAATTTACTCTGTAGTGTGGCTTTACGTTGATTAACCATGTTTTACTTGCTTTCTCTTTGTCCTTTGGCAATATGTTCCAGACGTCATCTCAGAATAGGCACTGAAACCACCTTTATTCTTCACTTGAGTCCCCACCAGAATTCTCAAAATGACAGATTTATGTTGCGTACTAGCACTGATCTTAGCCTCCCATATATTTTCTTCTATCTGCCTTTATGTCCTATGTATTTCTTTCTCCTGTCTTCCAGAGTCATCTTTGCCAGGTTCAGAGCATCCAGCTTTGTCTTCTGTCTAGACTTTATTGTTTGACTTATTCCTTCATCTACTTTTAACAGCAGTGTCACTTAAAGCCAGGATATATTCCTAATTTCTGGGTCCTCTGAAAGAATCACATTCTATTATGCATTTTAATTGAGCTTTTTGTTTATCTTGTGTTTTATCCTTCGTTCTTACACAGTCTCATTCCTAGTCTTGGATAATCTTACCCTCCTTTGTCCTGTCAGTTGATGACAGCTATAGCTTTGGCCAATTCCTTACTGCCCAGTTCTTTAGGGTCTAAGAAGTTTGACAAATCTTATACTTAATGTTTCCTAAATTACATTAATGAGGTAAAACACAGATTCTTATTGTGGTTTTTGTAATTTCCTACTGAGTAGTATTATTTTTCTCCTTTGGAAAATATCTGTAAGTTGCATGAGGGCAATTAGGTTTCTTCATGGTTGCATTTTTTTTTTTACCATGAAAATTGTTGGGCACATGATAGGTACCCAAGAAGTACTTACTAAATAATTAATGAATGAATAGGTACTATGGAGATAAGGGTGACTAAGATACTATGTTACAGTCTACTAAGATATGTATTTACAGCAACAGATAGTATCAGCATAATTTAGCAAATATGATGTTAGGTAATTAAAAAGAAAGTGTGTTATGATGGTGGGGCTAGTTTGATTTGTGTTTTCTGGGAAGACTGCTAGGGGTTGATTAGATCATTCATTCATTATCGTATTCTTTCAATGAAGAAATATGATCAAGCTCTTTCTTTGTTTCAAATACATTGATGCTGAGGGTATAATAGTGAAAATCACATCAAGGGCCTTGCTCTTCAGGAGCTTTAGTTCTTCTCAAAAAAAGTAAGTAAGTAAGTAAGTAAATAAATAAATAAATAATAAGGAAATATTTGCCAAGGGAGACAAGAACACCCAATGCGGAAAACACAGTATCTTTAATAAATGATATTGGGAAAATTGAATATCCACATGTAAAAGAATGAAACTACATCACTATTTATATCACTCAGAAAATTTAACTTGAAATAGATTACAAAACTTAGATGTAAGACCTGAAAAAATAAAAACCCCAGAAGAAAGCAGAAGCAAAATGCTCCTTGATGTGGGTCTTCACAATATTTTTTTGGATGACACCTAAAGCACAAGTAGTGAAATAATAATGAAAAAGTGGGACTAAATCAAATTCCAAGTCTTCACCACAGCAAAGGAAACCATCAACAAGATGAAAAGGCAACCTATGGAATGGAAAATAACAGCAAATAATATATCTCATAAGGGGTTGTTATCCAAAATGCATAAAGAATTCATACAACTCAATAGCAAAAAACCTCAAATAATCCAATTTGAAAATGGGCAAAGGACATGCATGGACATTTTTTTGAATAAGACATACTAATGGCCAACAGGTGCATGCAAAGGTCCTCAACATCACCAATCTTTAAGGAAATACAAACCCAAACCATAATGAGCTATCACTTCATAAGTCCTAGAATGGTTGTCATAAAAACAAACAAACAAAAAAACAGAAAACAGGTGTTGGACAGGATGTGGAAAAAAGGGAATCACTATGCACTGTTGGTGGGATTGTAAATTGGTACAGCCATTTTGGAAAACAGTATGAAGTTTCCTCAAAATAATTTAAAAAAAAAAACTACTATATGATCCAGAAACTCCAGTCTTGTGTACTATATATCAGAAGGAAATGAAATCCACTATGTCAAAGAGATATCTGCATCCTCATATTAATTGCAGTATTATTTATAGTAGCCAAGAGATGGGAACATTGGCAGATAAATGGATAAAGTATATATCCAAATAGTATGTGTGTGTATATATATATATATATATTTGTAGTCAAAAGGTACAAATTTCAATTATAAGTCCCGGGGATGTAACGTACAACATGATTACTATAGATAACAGTGCTTTATGACATACTTGAAAGTTGCTAAGAGAGTAAATCCTAAAAGTTCTCACCGCAAGGAAAAGGCATTTTGTTTTCTCTCTCTCTCTCTCTCTCTCTCTCTTTCACTTATGAGGTGATGGATGTTAACTAAACTTATGATAATTGTTTCATAATATATGTAGGTCAAGTCATTATGCTGTACACATTAAACATATACAATGCTGTTTGTCAATTATGCCTCAATAAGACTGAAAGTAAAACAGGTAAGGAAGTAAATAGTAAATAGGTAAATAATTAAATAAATATTAAAAATCAGGGAAATAAGTATTCCTTAGAACAAAAAACTAGAGCTCTCCTTGACTCTTCCTTTTTCATTTTTCATCAATTTAAATCCACTAGTAAGTCATGCCAGTGGTATTTCTCAAGCGTATTCTGAATTTATATTTTTCTACAGCTTCATAACAACCACCCTAGTCAATGATACCAGCAGGTTTCTTCTACCTCCAGGTTATTTGCATTTGCTATTCTCTTTTGTTGGAATTTGCTTTCTCCATGTTACTGTGTGGGTGATATTTTCTCAACAAGGAGGCCTCAGCTCAAATATCCTTTCTTCATAGGCTCTTCCTATTGAAAAAACACTGTACCCTGCCATTCATTAATACATTACAATGTTTGGTTTAGTGGTTTTTATTGTTACCTTGTCTGGATTAATAAAATATTTTCCAAAATGCACCACACTCACTTCTGTCTATTTCCACTACCATTGTCATGGCTGCAGCTGCCATCTTCTTCAGTTGCCAGGCCCCAATAGTCTCCACCTAAGAGCCAGGGTAAGCATTAAAATTTCAACTCAGATCATTTGATTCCAGTTACAATGAAGATGCTAAGTCTACGTCAGTTCTAGAAGAACTAAACAGAATATGAAAACAAAATGAAGACAACAAGATTTATGAGGAGATGCTATTGCAAACTGGTGGGTGCCTGTGGTGGGGAGAGATGGTGGACCAGGGAGCAGTCCATTTAGACCAGGGAGGAAAAGTATTGGGATTCTCTTTTTACTTCTTCCTACCAACTTCCCCCTCTTGCTGTTTTCATTAAAATAAACAAGGCCTTCCTCCACACCTGCTGAATCAGGCCTCTTGTGCAAGTGTCCCTAGCAGTAAAATCAGGTAGTTCAGGGTGCTCTGTGTGTGAGGAGCTGAGAAAAATTGTTGGCAAATAATTGATCTGGGCAATTTCTTATTTATCTCTCCCTTTTCAAATTCTTAAGCCTGGAGAATCATAAATCTAAAGGAACCTATTGCTAATGACGTTTCTTTCTGGAGTGCAAAGACTAAAGGTTTGAACTGAGAAAATATTTTATGAAGTAGGGAGTAATTGTGGTTTTCTGGTATCTGGGTCTCTAGATACTAAAGGTCATTGATGACCCTCACTCCTATCCCCTAAACTCATTATGATTAACATAGATATTGATTTAGATTTTTAAGGCAACACTCTACATGAAAATACAATGGGATAGTCTCTCAACCCACAAATTATTGAATGTAAGGAAGTTAAAACTTAGAACATAAGGGTATAATGAAATATTTTATGCCTTCAAGGTCTCAGGAATTTTGCTGGAAAAGACCTACACTGAAAACACTTTTGAATGAAATTCTTAAATAAGAAACAATTTAGGATATATGAGAAGGTATGTAAAATAAAAGTGATCAAATATTTTAATAAAATGTGTTATTATCTTAAAAATACATAGAATGAAAAGGAAAAATTCATTCATATTGGTATAAAATTAATTATATATAATATAATCATATGAACATGTTCTTTGAATATCAAGTATATAAGAATAAATTTAACAAAAGGCATTCAAGATTTCTACAAGAAAGTATATAAACTTATTAAGAGATATTAAAAGATACCCAAGTACACAATGAAATAGATCATGCTCACTGAATAAAAGATGTCATAAAGATGTCAGTTTTTCCCAAGTTGTTTTTTTCCCAAAAGTGCAAAAGTAGTGATACTGGCAATTTGGATATGGCAAACTGGATCCATAAAATGCTTCCTGAAAGTGAAAAGATAAATATTCTTGATTTAAGTTCTAAGGTTTAAGGTAAGAACAAATCTTCTCTCATGATACTGGCAAGAGGTTAAGACCAAGTTGTGCTAGTTTTGGTGATGCACCGAGAACCGTGAAGAAGGTATGACCACAGTCATGATAAGTTTAGGTAAGATGATGGAAAGGCTTTTTAAAGAGGAATATCTATACTGACTTTATGTAAGTGTGGCCACTAATATTTGTAATAGCACTGTACCATTCCTCACCATCACTGAGGATTTTTGTCTTCTAAAAGTCTCTCTCCATGAGAACGAGGCTATGTCTTTTTCTCCTTGCCATTATATCCATTGTAGACACTTGATCAATATTTGTTGAATAGAATAGTTATAAACAGACTGACTACCTGGAACTATCATTCTTCCTCCATACTGGATTGCTTGCCTTGCTTACTGGATTGCACTTCCCCTCCATTAAGAGTGTCAGAAACTTGTACTCTACCTGGGCTCTCACCCAGTAAATGAAGCCCAACTATACTTTAGCAACAAGGCTTGTCTTCTGGGTGCTAGATTTTCATTTAATCCTGACCCACACACCCTCCCATAAGCACATTGCTGAGGCAGAGCCCACCTCATACCCAGGTTTTCTTTAATCATGACTGTATTATTCAAAGCTTGGGCTTTGTCATCCATAGAAATATGGAGGTTGCATTTGAAAGCTTTAACCACATTCTTACATTTAAAGTTAAAAAGTCTGTAATTCCTGAAGTTGTCTGTTCAGTTTTCTGTGTTTGTGTGCATGTGTATGTGCATGCACACACAGATGCTCATGTGCATTTAAGTGTGTTCATTTAGATCCCAAGAAACTTACATTCTGAAGAGAAATAAATGTTCTCGTGACTTTCTCTCAAGCATGGAAATCTACAACACAGTGAATTGGGTTATTTTTTCCATAATTAGCATGAGCTAAACCTGAATTCCAGCTTCACAATGTCAGCTGCAAACCATTAAGCACATTACAGTGTTTTTCCCTTTAAAATAGTATGGTATATTATTTTCACCCTAAAATATTTACAATATAATATACAGGTTGTATTAAATGCTTTCTGCAAAGTTAATTTTTAACCTTGGCTCATTAATAGCTGCATCATTACTGAAGTTGCAATTTTTTAGCCCAGTGGGCATTTTTGATACATTCTGGTAAATACAAAACTTTGACTGAGAAATCATATAACACCTTAAGTTTATACTGTCATTTACAATTTTAGGGTATGTTTTATACACACTTGCTTTTTGATTTTTGTCAGACAAAAATGCATATAACTGTGCTATTTGTGTGGGTGGAATCTGGGCCCAGGGAAGTGATATGACTTAATCAAGGTCATGAAGCTAGTGAAGTGCTGGAGCAAAACTTCTTCTTGGTTTCAGAAGACTTTTTGCCTTTCTTATTTTCCCTAGAAGCCCCAGAATGAGGAGTCTAAGGGCCTAGTCTTCACCATCCATTCCTGAGATTCTCTGGGCTCTACAATCCCCGTTCAGATCATTTTTTTTTAATGATGTTGGGACTGACATCTCTAATGCAAGGCTACCAGTAAAGGTACTACATTCCTCACAAAGCCAGGCTTGGTCAAAGCTGCTCTTTTTCTCACTTGAATCAATTAGCAAGTACTTTTTTAAGTATCAATCAGCTACACCTTGTGAAGGACACATTCAAGTAAGTGTGATCCAGAAACTGACATTTGGGAAGCAGGATAATCAAGCAACAAAATTATCATGAATGAAATGGTGAATAACACAAACATAAGACTTGTGTGACCTTAGACTATTTAAAAGAAGCAGGGACCTGTCTGAGACACAGGGAGACAAAGGAACTTATCAAGAGTCACACAGCAAACAGGCTAGGGCAGGGATTCAGGTGTTAACCTCTTGCCATGGATATGCCTAGGCGCATACCCTACTAAGTGATGTAGGATTTCAGAAAAAAGAGAGCTTATCACGAAGCCTTTCATAGAAGGCAAAATAAGGTCTACTTTAGAAAGAGGGAGCAATGTTTACCTCACATGGAAAGATACAAGTAAAGGCATAGATGTGGAGGTGGGCATGATGCCTTCTCAAGAGAGGGACAGACACCTGTTGCTAAGTATCTAGGATGTGCCAATACCAATGTGAGCATTTTACAAACATCATTTCACGTTATCCTGATAACATATCTGAAAAAGGGAATTGATGAGGTATTCTTCCTATCCGTGCTTTCTAGTGTACTCACTGGAACTGTAAATTATGCCCATTAGGACAATTAGAATTAAAGATCATTCCCACCTTGTCAATGTTCTCTAGTAGCAGCTGTGAATCAGAAAACTTTGCCTCTTCCATTTCCTTTCAGTAAATACAGGGTGGGGCAAAAGTAGGTTTGCAGTGGTGAGTATGCAAAACATAGAGTTTATTCTTTAATTATTATTTATTAATTATTGTATTATTTTCCATACAAACAACTGTAAACCTACTTTTGCATGCCAGGTACTTTACATATTGGTGAGGAAATTTTTTTTTTAAATGTAGTGTTTGCCTCAGAAAACTTGAAATGTAGCAGGAATACAAAAAGAGCACAAATAACCATTATAGAATAAGAATGGGACCAGAGAAGGGGTGAGCAATAAGCACAAAGTGAGTACCTACTGCATGCCATGTACTGCAGGCATTGTCTCTTTTATCTTCCAATAACCAGCCAAGAAGAGCAATACTGTGCTCTTGTTAAGAAAGAGTAAATTAAATCCCAGAGAAATTCAGAAAATTGCCCTTAGTTGCAGAGCTGCAGAAACAGTTAATCTTTAAGCCAGATCTGACTGACCCAAACCCCATGAGTTTTACAGGGTAGACACCCAATAAAAAGTACAAGTTATTAACATTTTATCATTTTTTGGGAATCTTTGTCTAAATTTTACATCACACATACACATACTTCCCTACTAGCAACTCAGAGTACAATTCATACACACTAATTTAAATAAAATTTCTACAATTTTCCTAAAGGAAATGATTATTGTGCATTACTTTTTTCTCAGATCCTGATTTCTTACCATTATACTTAGTCTTTTTAAATCTAAGTGAAAAGGCAGACCTGTTTTAAGTACTATATATACAGTCTAGCCATAGGAAAAAGCTGGAGAACAGCAGCAAAATCTTAGAGCATCTCTAAGTGACAGCTTTCTCAGTGGGGGCAACTTGGCCTTGGCTTGAGTATCTAATGCTTCCTTGCAGCTTTCTTTGACTTGGGAGTGACTTCCTAGGGTTGAGGCAGTAATAGATCTCTGTTCATTCTGGCTTGCAGAAGAAGATCCCTTTCTGTGGACACAGACAGTGGTAAAGACCAGAGGAGGAGGTGGGGCCTGGGTGGAGGGGGGCAAAGGTTGGGGGGAATGTGGGATATTCGTAAGTGATGCTCATGTATGCTCCCTTAAAATCAAGTTAATATAAAAAACAAAGACTGTGATCTCATGTAAGATATATTTAATTAATTAGAAAAACGCTGCGGACTGCACATCAATGCCACAGCTCATGTTCAGACGAATTTCTGAATCAGGTAATGACAGGCACATATTTTGTGAGTATTGATATTCTGTCATAAATATATCCTTCTCTTTGATTAAAAGGCTCATGTGCCTCTTACCTAAGTGGATGATATATTACACTCCTTTTGGCAGTTTTAGATGGGTTCTAATTTAATTTTCTTTTCCTGGGAACATGGGTCAGTACTACGTAGTGATGGAACATGCATAACGTGATTCTATTAATAATACAAACAGGCTCATATATTTTGAATCAAAGCAAGCTTCTTCTATAATTTATAATAATAATTAAGCAAGGATAAGTATAATTATTAAAAAAGAGCAAGAATTGATCTTTCTAGAAATTTAAAAGAACTATAAAACCCTAATTAAAATAGTGTGTTCCTAACACATGGGCTAACAGATCAAGAAAACAGCATAAAAAGTGCAGCATGACATTTTTATTATATTGATTTTCTTTAAATTTGTAAACAACTCCTCCATGTTAGCAGGCAATAAGATGAATTGCTCAGTTCAAAAATAAGCAAAGTAAGCCTAAAATAATTTACAGAAATAGAGATACAAACAGATTTTTGAACATGTGAAAAATGTTCAACACCACTAATAAGAGAATTGCAAATTAGATCACATAGATTGAAAGGCTTCCTAGTATGCTGAATTGGTGTAGGATGCGGAAACAGCCACATTCATATATTTCTTGTTGAAGTGTAGATTGATATGACTTTATCGAGAGAACTATACTAAATTTATCAAAATTTACAAGGCCCATATACTTTCATTCAGCACGTCTTATTCTATTAATATTAAATACATATACTTGCTGATATCAGAACCAATATATGATGCAGCTTAATCATTGTGGCAAGCTTTAAATGATAAAGATGAGAAATAACCTAATTTTAATCCATAGGGCTTCTCAGTGGAAAACTAGGCAGCCGTCACAAAGGTATATCTATATGTACTGATCTCCAAAATATATTGATTAGTAAAACTATGCAAGATGCATAACAATGTGCACAGTTTGTTGTAATTTGGGAAAGATAAAAAACCACTACGTGTATGAAAGTCTTTGGGATGATATATAATGAATGGACCAAAGTGTTGTTTTGGGAAGGAGGGCATGATGGGAGCTTCAAAGACATGATGGGAAGTAGACTCAGTGTTAGGTTTTGCACCATACACTTATATTACCTATGCATAAATAAATAAGTAAACAAATGATGGAAAAAATAAGTCTAAACCTTCCCTCCTAGTCTGTCAATAATCATGACTATAGGTATAAGTGAGAAATACGATGGTACATTTCATATTATGCAGTTGTACTTTGACAACAGTCTTAAACAACCTTAACATCTGAGTAAAGAAGAGTTAAAAAAAAAACCAAAAACTAAAATCAATAGGAAATATCTTGGTTAGGAAGACTGGGCTTATCATAGTGAAAACATGTATTAACCCAAAAGCCAAGTAACTTTGATGAACCCCTCCAGTAATAGTAATGGAGGGTTAGAACTGCAGGGGTTGGTATAGCTTGTGTTTGCAGAAATCAGGCTGAATCTGAAACAGCAGCTGTGGTGCATCTGCCTGTAGACTGCTGTTCCCCATTAACTGTACCCGTATGAACTCAGACCTTTTTGGTCTAAACAACCTCACTGGCTTTGGAGACCCTTGAAAAAATGTTAGAGCTGGAAGGATTTTCAAAGATGTTCTATTCACAACCTTTTCAATTCTAACAAGGAATTCAATGATGCTGCAGAGTCTGAGTGTGTTTGGATCATTAAGTTAGCTTAATTTTGAAGCCAGGACTAGTTAACAGGTTTACTGGCTTGCAGTTCAGAGCTACATTTGACTTCTTCCTCTTTTTTTGAAGGGCTGTCTTTGTGTTCACTTGGTATGCTAAGATGAGAATACTTCAACAGGCAGGTGAGGTAGTCAGTGTACAGTTCCATAAGCCTTGAGCACTCATGGCACAGGCATGGAAACATAGCCTCTGTTTTACCACCGTTTCTATCCTGTGATATTTAACAGGGTGGGATGTCTAAGGTGAGGGTTTTGAGGAGCACTGCTCAGGTAGCCATGATATGGTATGCCAATTGGAAGTAATGTTGTGTCACAATTCTTGCTGCTACATCCCTGTAACATTCCTTCTGAATTAGCTTCCTGAAAGCTTCTAGGGGATGGAATGTCTTTTATGATTACTGGCATATCTTTAAGAATTCAACTGTAAAATAATTAAGAAGAAAGAAAATTCACATCAATAGGTTCTTATCATGCACCATGTTGTGTTTTATGCCCAAAGACTCAGTGATTAAAAAGGTACAGTTCCTCGAATCAAGAAGCCCAGTGACTAACTGGGAGATAGTTAGGCAAACAAATGGATGGAAAGTGTTATATGCACTATAGAAATTACATCTTCACCATGT
Source organism: Anoura caudifer (assembly GCA_004027475.1). Classification (NCBI taxonomy): domain Eukaryota; kingdom Metazoa; phylum Chordata; class Mammalia; order Chiroptera; family Phyllostomidae; genus Anoura; species Anoura caudifer. Next base: position 18,640 of record PVKU01004500.1, on the reverse strand, counting down.
ACTGTGAACACTGAATGGGGGCTCTAAGTCCCTGGGGACCAGCAGGGGTGAGTCTAGAAATAGACTCAGTAAAGGTTTTATAGAGTGAATGATGCTTGTCGCTAAATCAATATTCCAGACTAACAAGGTGCAGGCAATAGCAGAAGCCATCGCAGGAGCGTTGATGAAACGAGATATGTTTAAATTCCTTTTTATGAGAATTAAGTTATTCACTATCAATAGTTATTTTATGCTTACTCTATGCATAATCAATTTCTTAGGAATATGACAGATCTTTAATCCCCAGGGTAATTCAAAGTGCAGTTGTAAGTCTGTCTATAATCAAAATGGGAGTTGTGTCTAGGAATTTATAAGAAAAATGCTCCAGTTCTTTTTGCTTCATGTAAATCCATTGTTATATTACTCTCCAAAAAAGTAGGCAAAAACACATTGTGAAGAATAAAAGCTATATCTTTATATGTACTATGATGATAAGGATGATAATGGCAATGATAATGATGAAGAAAACAGAGAATATCTGCTTTGGTTCAGTGCAGAAAGGAATTTTCTTACATATGATCAATTTATTGGGAAATGAAGACTGCTTCTCTGTTAGCTGAAACCCTGGAAAGGGCTGCTGTCAATAGAAAATAACCCAATACTGTCTTGACATATGAGCATGAACTGAAAAGCAGATAGATGACTTCCTCTGGTGTCCGAGAGTTGGGAGAAGCAGCACTAACAGTTTCACTAATAACTCTATTTCTTCAAGCAAGAAATGTAATAAAAGATGGCACAGTTGGAGGTTTTGCCCTTAGTTGTGAATAGAGCCTGGCCTTTTTGAAATAATAGGAGTAAGAAGTTATAATAGCCAATGAGATTGTGTGCATATTTGTGTGTGAGTGTGAGTACATGTGTATGTTAACACATTATACATGCACACATACACACATAGGTGTGTAAAAATATATCCACACTTATCAACATCACGCACTTACACTGACTCATATCTCATATTCTCTCTGCAAGTGTCTCTCATATATCCTTCCAATCTGTGAATATTCTTTCTCTTTTCTAATGACACTGGCATATTTATTTGAGCCTAGGTGTATTAACATCATCCCAGAAAGTAGTGTTACTATGTCACTGATGCAGTATTCATAAAGAAAACATCAGGAATGACTAATATCTAATGTAGCAGATGCTGCTTCTAAATTCATGAGTTCACAAAAATTAAACTTGCTCATTTGAATGCTTTAACAAAGGACATGAATTGGAAATAATTCTCCCCCACTATTTTAATACAATTATTTCAATGAATAGATTTTAATTACTTTGGGATAATATAAAAATCAGAGAGGCTCTTCACCCCCTCCCCTGTCCTTGGAATATACTTTCCAGCTACCATTCTCACAGCCAAAACTATATCCAAGAACACAGCCTTGAGAGAGTAATGAGGTATTGAGGCCACCTGAATTGTGTACTGAATTCATGACTGAACCTAGTTAAGGACTCTATATAAATTTTTGGCAGGCAGGTGAGGAGATCTACTTGTCTTGCAGCCCCCTAAGACAAGCCTTATTTGTAAGTTCCCTTATTTATTAAGCCTACCACCTACAGACCTGGGAATTTTTCCATTATGATTTTTTTTCAAATAGGTTTTTATTTCCTTGCCCTCTCTTTTTTCTTTCCAGCACCCCCATGATATGAATGTTGGTATGCTTGTAGTTGTCCCGAGACTCCTTATACTATCCCCATCCTTTTATTTTATTTCTTTTTTTCTTTTTGTTATTTGGATTGGGTGTTTTCTGCTTCCTCATCTTCCAAATCATTGTTTTGATCCTCTGCTTCATCTATCCTGCTGTTGATTCCCTATAATGTATTCTTCATCGCAATTATTATATTCTTCATTTCTGACTAGTTCTGTTTGACTTTTTCTATATCCATTTTTTACCTTTCTTATACCTTTGTTGAAGTCTTGCTGAGATCATTGAGCAACCTTATAACCAGTGTTTTGGATTCTGCATCTAGTAGATTGCTTATCTCCATTTATTTACTTCTTCTGGAGTTTTGTTCTATTCTTTCATTTGGGCCATGCTTCTTTGTTTCCTCATCTTGGCAGCCTCCCTGTGTTTGTTTCTATGTATCAGGTAAAGCTACCACATCTTCCAGTCTTGGTAGAATAGCCTCTTATAGTAAGTGTTCTACGGGGTCCAGTGGCACAGTGCCTGTTGTCATTGTATCTGAGTGCTGCAGGTGTGCTCCCCTTCCTGTCTAGGCTGTGTACACCCTCCTATTGTAGTTGAACCTTGATTGCTGTTGGTATGTCAGTGGGACGTATTTACCCCCAAGCTGATCAGCTGTGAGGACTGGCTGTGACCACCTTTGAGGACGTGTTGTGTAGGGGCTTACCCCTTAGAGCAGGACTCACTTCACCGGGGCTCTGATACCTGCTGAGCTCACCCCTTGAGTGTGTCACTTGTGGAGGTGGTTGGGTGGTGCTCTGGTGTAATCTGAAGCTGTCCACTGGGTGGGCTGGCTCTGGGGCCTCCTGGAGGTGCAGGCCAAGGTCAGCTGCCACCTGTGTATACTCACTGGAGCCACCTGGCATGAGCTATAGAACAATCTGCAGATAGCTGCCACTTATGTTGTGCGTGGATGTACCCAGGAGAGGTCACATTTCAAACCAAGGTTGGCTGTCACTAATGTCAGACCTGAGGCCACTTAGCAAAAAGTAAGGGGTACACAGAGGCCAGATGCTGCTTGTTTGAGACATTTTAGGCCTTCCAGTTAAGATGGTGGAGTAGGTGAACGGTGTTCTTGCCTCCTGCCAAAATCACATACAAATTATAACTCAACTACAGAACAACTGTCATTCAGTACTGTCTGAAATTTAGTTGCTCAGAAGTCCTGTAACTAAAGATATTAAAAAGAAGCCACATTGAGACTGGTAGGAAGGATGGAAACACAGTAAACAGGCTGGTCCCACACCTTTGTGTGGCAGTTAGAAATCAGGAGTGATATCTGGGCTTTAGAGATACTCCCAGAGGAGTGAGGAGGGGACCACACCAGGTCCTTCAGCCCAGGGTTCCAGTGCTGGGTAAAGAAGTCTCCATAATTTCTGGTGGTATAAACTGGCAGCACTGCAGCTGAGTGAAACAGAGGGCTTCTGGAGTACCAGGCATTCATTTTAAAGGACCTGCACACGGACTTATTTGGACTTACCCAGTGCTGGGGTAGCAGCAGCTTGAAAGGGGCCAAGGGCACACAGGTTGGAACTTAATTGAGCAGCAAGGGCTGGGGGGGCAGCTTTCTCCAGAGAGAAGTAGTGGCAGAGACCATTGTTCCTTTTCTGCACCATCCTCCAACAGAACGGGCTGGTGGGCTCCATATCTGAGTCTCCATCAACATGGATCACACTATTTGCCCTGTCTTGGTGATTTCCTCAGAACCCCAGCCCACCCAGTTTGAGGGACATTCTTGCAGCTTCCAGTGGCTTTTCTATACATATAGCCTATCTTGGCTCAGGCTGTGGACTACCACCTACTAATCTGGAGTAGCTTGCCTTTTTCTGCATTCTCACCATGCCTGCATGTCCTGGGTCCAGTTTTAGATTTCAACTGAGAAGCTCCCAACATTTTGAATGAGCATATCTGTATTATACCATATTCTAAGTTTCTGTCTGGCTTTGAGATAAAGTCGGTGATATATGCCATTGCAATCCTTACTGTTGGACTTTTGATGGAAAGAGTAGAAAGATAAAGCAAAAGTGTAAAATCACAGTAATATCTCCAGCCTACTTTTATAAATTTAGAAATCCAGACTTTTTATATTAAAAAAAAACAAAATGAAAACAAAAATGGATTGTGTTCAGGTCAGTGCAATGCTAAAAACTTAAGCCTAAATTTGAGATATATGTTTAGTTTGTTTTAGAAAAGTAATTGCTGATCACGACTTTAATGTATATATTATTTATATGTATCTTTGCAATAAAGCTGAAGTGAGAAGTTAGGTGTTTTTGTTTTCTTTTTTGTTTGCTTTGTTATGGGTAAGAACAAGTTGTTACGTGTCACTTATGATAAAATAGCTCTGTTATGCTCTGGAAATTGGTGGTGGACTTCAGCAAACCTGATTCCCTGCTTTGCGAAATGGCAAATAATAATAATAAGAATGATCTGTCAGTAGAATAAGTGAATCCAGTGCTATGAGAAATAAACAGCCAGGTGTTAAATTTAATTGCCTCCAGAAAAAAAGCAAATTTTACTTTTCAGCATTAATTTCACAGTTCCTAATCATGGTGAAATTTTACAGGAGGAAGAAATGGAATGGTGTGTATGACAAAACTTACATTTTAAATAAACATGCTCATGGTAGAGAGAAATTTAAATCTTAAATTCATTTTCTTCATCATGAAAAGAGAGACTATGTTTATGGCCATATATAAGCTCTACATGTTCATATCAAAAATATGCAATAGGGTATTCATGCTACATATTCATTATTTTTTGAATGAATGATTGCAAAATTTATAAAAGATATCAATTCTTAATTTAAGAAATGTTTATGGGAATTATCTGTACAGATACATATTAGCTGTGATTTATTCCATTGTGAATGTCAACATTTATTAATTTATTTTTTAATGAGCATCTAAATTGTTTCCATTTTTAAATTATTACCCACATGACCATTCTTGTTTGTATCTTCATGGAGATGGGTGTTAGAATTTCTCTATACATCTGCAGGTGCCAAGGCAGGTCTAAGGGTATATTGGGTGGGCCAAAAAGTCCCTTTAGATTTTTTCCATAAAATAAATGACATTTTATGTTTTCACCAATAACTACTGATTTGGATATTTTGAGTATATTGGCTATCTCCTGTGTGGTATATCACTGATTGTTCTCAATTAATGTCTCGATTTGATTGCTATCAACTTTAACTGGTCCACCTGACCATGAGGCATCGTCCAGTGCGAAATGTCCATTGTGAAACTTGCAAACCACTTTGGAAATGTTCGATCAGTCACAGCATCTTCTCCATACACTGCATAAATCTTTTTGTTTTTATATTTCAGTTACATTTTTACCTTTCTTGAAATAATAAAACATGATATTCTGAAATGTTGTGTATTTTCTTCCATCTTCAGTATTAAATGGCCACACAAAAATTCACCAATTTTGGTAATTTTTTTTTTGTTGTTGTTCAGGTATAATTGTCTCCATTTTCCCACCATCACTTTCCCATGCCCTACCCACCCCCACCTCCCACACTCAATCTTTACCCCTTTTTCTCAAAATGCATGCTGATATAACAGCTGTCACACTACAATTTAACAAAATTGTTCTGAATGAAATTAAAGACAACTAAGTGCTACTAGAGCCATTGTATGGAAATGAACTATTTGGCCAACCCAATACATTCTTCTGTTTTACTTTTTACTGACCAATTGCTTTCATTAGAAACTTTATTAATTTATAACCCCATTTGCCATGTCTATGATATTCTACTTTTTATGTCCTCACCATTAATTGAAAAGTTCAGGCTTTTAAACTTTGTTAACATGCTATATATTAAAGAATATTTCACCATATCTAATTTGCATTTGCTGAATATCAGTGGAGTTATAATATTTTTATGGATTTATTGGCTATTCTGGTTTTTTCATATTCTATAAATTGCCTTTTTTTGGCAGTCCTTGTAGTTTTCTACCAAATTGTCTATACTTTTCATTAATATATGTAAAGTATTTAAAAATAAATCACTTATGCTTCCCTATTAATAATCTTTTATCACTTGATTTTAAGTTAGTTTTCTTTTGTTTACAGAAATTTTAATGTATACACATTTATTAATATTTTATTTTATATGACTTGCTATTCATGAATTATTTAAGAAATATTTTCCCATCTTAAAGTCATAAAAATGTTTTATATTTACTTGGTAAAAGTATGTGTTGCTCTTTTTCTGGGTTCACTATTCACAAATGATGTTTAATAAGATTAATCCTACTATCTGGCTCTTCTTCTAAATGATACTTTATTTCCACTTAATATATAAATGTGTAATTGGGGCTGTACCAAAGGTACAAAAATCTAATTATAACTATTACTTTTATAGGTTAATTTGAAGAAATTTAAATCTTTGTGACATTAAATCCTCTCCCTGAATATAGTATGTGTCTCTGTTCCCCTCTTTTTTCTTGAATAAACTCTTCACATCTTTCAATAGATTTATCAAAGATAACTCCTAGTGATTTTTCATAGTAAATTGAAGGTGTTATTGTTATTTCAGTGGCGATTACTAATGAGAATGTTGTCATATGAAGATTGAACTTTTACCAAAAAGATTGGTGAACGCTAAAAATTTTACTGTTTTACCTTGATATTTTCTATAGAAATTATATTTTATGCTAATTGGGACCATTTATCTCATTTACAATTATTATACATGTAATTTCTCTTTATTTGTCTTATGACTCTGGCTAAGATTTATAGTAACATTTTGTGATTTCATTGTAGATTATGTGGAGTTTTCCATGTAAATATTAATATTATGTGCAGGTACAGACTGTTTGATTTCTTTCCTTCTACTCTGTATAACTTTTATTTCCTTTTCTTATTATACTAGCTAGCTAGTACTTCCATTACTATATTGAATAGCAGTGGTGAGAGTGGACATTTTCACCTCATTCCTGATTGTTAAGGGGTAAACATTCAATCTTTTATAAAGATGTATTATGTTAACTAAGAATTTGTTTTAATTTTTAAAAATTTATTCTATGTCACTTTTATTGTGTTTTTCCATTACCATTTATCCCCCTTGTACCCTCTCCCACCTTGACTCATTTCCCTCCTTGCTGCAATCACCATCCTGTTGTCTGTGTCCATGGTTCTTTCTCTTTAATTTGAGTATTTTTGAAGATGTTTTTTATCTCCTTGAGGAATTTACCCTATATTCCTAGTTTTCTGAGAGCTTTTATATTATGAATAGTTGTTGAATTTTGTCAAGTGCTTTTTCTATCTCAAGTGTTAGTTTCATGTGATTTTTCTTCTTTATCTTGTTAGTATGGTGGATTACATTGATAGATTTTGAAAATATTAAAGAAAGCTTACATCCCTGAAATAACCCCAATTGGTCTAATATCTTTTTTGGAGAAAAAGGACTTTACTGTATTTTCTAGCCTGTTATTATAAGCATCTTGGTAAAATAATACTTTTAAAAAATCTTTCTTTACCAATATAGAATTAATTCAATCAACTAGCATATTACTGATTAGTTAATAAACTAATTTATATTTTATGTTCTTTTAGCTTCCTTTTTAAAAATATTTTTATTGCTGTTCAATTACAGTTGTCCCCATTTTCCCCCAATTCCTCTCCGTGGCCCTACCCAGCACCTTCCACTTTCAATCCTCCCCCACATTGTCTTTGTCCATGGATCCTTTATACATGTTTCTTGACTTGACCCTTCCCTTTCTTTCCCTTGTTATCCTCCTCTCCCCTCCCCTTTGGCCACTATCAGTTTGTTCTTTTTTCCATGTATCTGGTTCTATTTTGCTCAATTGTTGGTTTTGTTAGTTAGGTTCCATGTATAGGTGAGATCATATGGTATTTATTTGTGTTTTGCCACCTGGCTTATTTCACTTAGCATAATATCCTTAGTTCCATCCATACTGTTGTGAAGGATAAGGAGTTCCTTCTTTCTTTCTGTTGCATGGTATTCCATTGTTTAAATGTATTCTAAAAATATTAGAAAGATATAAAGGTGGTCCTCACCCCTCCCCACCACAGGTGTGAGTCGGGGAAAAGGACACATGGAACAGGGCCATACAGAGGTGTTTTGTATAGCAACAGCTTTGCAGCTAACCTCTGGCATGGTCATTTAACATATCTATAACCTTTAATGGGTTGCATAGATATGTTAAATAGCTGTGCCCATGCTTTGAGCCAGGGGGATGGAAGTGACTTCTACCCAAGATGTAACTAGGGGCAACTCCCCTGGTTACAGTGCCTGCGTGAGAGCTTGGAGAATATCGGCTCCATGACATGGGGCCACACCTGCCCAGATGTATGATGGCAGCTCAGTAAACTTGGAAGAATACAGGAATGCTGGCAGGTGTAACTGATTGTAGGAGGAGTCGGAAATGGGGGTGCAGAGGAAGGTTGGTGTGGGGATTTAAACCCAGACTCTGCAGCCATGTGAAGAGAGAACCTTGTGGCTTTGGCAGAATGGGGACTCCCAGGGCTTTGACAATAGTGAGAACAATGTGGCTTTGGGGTGTTCCCTTTGGCCACATGGCTTAGGAAGCAGGAGAGACCTTGCCTGGAAGAAAAGGGGTGAAAGGACTCTTGCTGGTGGGCCATGAGAAGGTGTCATATGGCTTTGGATTACCTGGAGATTGTGGCAGCAACACAGCTGATGGTACTGGGAGCCTGAATCAGGACTTCTACTTCTTTTCTTGAGATATGGTACCCCGGCTTAGGGCACAGGGAGAAGGAAGGACTGTGTGTGTGTGGGTATCCTAAAAGACTAGTATTTTCATGAAGACATTGGGTCACTACTTTAAATCTGTATAGCTTTAAATAACATTTCCTTTCCTTTTCACAAATCTCTGGTGTTGAGAGACATCTTTCCTCTGGTGGTGGGCATAGCAAACCTAGTGGGGGTCCTTTTGGTAATAGTATATCATACCCTCCCCTTGGTCCTGTTCTGTAACAGTATGGGCATTTTGATGATATTAATTCTTCCAAGCCATCTTTTAGCTTTCTTTTAAGAGTCATTTCATATCACCATAATGTGAATTTTCCTTTTACCCACAGAGAGCTATTCCTCCCCTCTAAAGAGTTTACACTTTATCTAGGACATGTTAAATCTAAGCTTTTCTGAAGAACTTCCTGTGGTTTCCATATTTTCTGTACCTTTGATGTGTTTATCATTATGAAAATTGGCAAATATTAAAGTCTAAGTACTTTGTTGTCCTTATTGTTTCATGTGTTTAAGTGTTGCCTTTTGTTGAGTCTAAACTTGATAAGTACAATTCTGAGGGTATAAATCAGATATTGATACTGTTTCAAATACTCTAGTTGATACCAACATGTCACAAAATCTTAAAAATCACAGTTGTCCTTAAGCAGTGGTTCTCAGACTTAAGCAAGTATAAAAATTATCAAGAGGGCCAGATAAATCATTTATGGGTTCAACCCATAAATTTTCATTGTATAATTGCTAGCTTCCCCAGTCTACAAATCACTATTTAGATAACAGATGCACACATTTTCCTTGACTAATCATGTCACTTCTTTCAAGTTCTTTCAGTGATTGGTCACAATACTTCTGTTATTCAGTTCTTGCACAGAGAGCAAGGCACCTATTGGACTATCTACATCTGCAGTATATCTTCATGATGTACTGTAGATGATGCCTACATGAATCCACATGAAGTTTTCCAAAAATGGACAAATGAAAGAAGAAATTGACTAATAAAGATGGAAGTGCAGCAAAAATATAAAACTAGTAATGCCAGATGATAATTCAAATCTAATATCAATGGAAGCTTAGAAGAAAGAGCTGGTCTGTGGGAATGTTCTCATTGCCACCAGGAACTTAGTAAAGGAGAATTTATCAATAGAAATAAGGAATATAATAGTAATGAAAAAGATGGAAATATCCCAAAGATACTCTGATAAAACACCTCACATTAAAGGAACTCTAGAAGATATTTCATAACACTTGAAATGCAAGAAATCTAATTTTGGGAGCTTATTTAAACTTAGAAAAGATTTTGGTAATTCACCAAGACATCAGAAAGATGCTTGCCTCAAATCATAAGTTGTAATGTGAAAGAAAGGCAAGCACTGTTACTTTTGATAATTTAAAATCAAATTACTTTTGATAATTTTACAAAGACATAAAACATTAATTTTTAATGTTTTTAATATTTTAAAATATGGTACACTAATTTTGCTTTAAATATTTAATGTATTTTTAATCTACAGTAATAATGTTTTACATGTTTGGATAAAATGTAAAAGGTCAAAGAACAATTATAAATTTTCCCTTTGATTGTTACTACTGTACATGATTTCAGCTTCATGGTTATTTCTATGGTTCCTCACTATTGTGCAATACCACCCTATTTTCAATTTATGGACAGTGTCTTTGGTTCCTGTCAAGATTTCACTAGCAAAGAAGTAACTGCAGCTTTGCCATTGATTAGTGCGAACAATTTTTAAACAAAATACTTTAAGCTCACAAAAAAAAACCCCTTAAAAAACAATACAACAAAAAACAATCACAAATACTAGCATCGTGCCATATTTGTTTTATATTATTGTGTTTTAACAAATAAAACTTTATAGTTAGATTGTCATTTAAGCTTCATCTATCCTTCTGCCTTCTCATCCAGGAGTGATCACTAGCTGAATTTTCTGTGCCTTGAGAAAGGAGAAATGTGTATGATAATATGATGCTTTGACAGAAGCATTAGCTTTGGAATGAGACAAGTTGTGTTTATTTCCAGGATCAACCACTTACTAGCTGTAGACAAGTCACTTCACTTCTCTGAGTCTTAGTTTTCTCACCTATAAAATAGAAATAATCCTATTCATTTTACAGCATTGAGTAATGGTGAGAAATAACTGGTATAAAACTTTTCACACTTAGAAAACTCTCAGTATATAGTAGATATTAACATTATTATTGTTATTGTTTGTCTGTGGCTCACTGAAGACAATTTAACGTGAAGAGACAGCTGTAACATTTCCTGAGGTTGGATTGTTCTTTCTTTTAAGCAAAGACATAGCTCTTCCACTGAATAAAATTCCTCAATTTTGTCTTCCAGTTTTGAAAGCAAGCTGTGGCTAAGAGGCTCACAGCAGTTTCATAAGCAGTCCTGCTGTGGGGCTGACAGTGGCCCTATAGCAAATAATCATATCAAGTGAAACTCTGGGTTGGGGACCCTGCATTAGAGAAATAATTTCAGTATAATCATTGGAGGATGGCACCCTTGTCAGCTTTTATGCATTCCAGGTAATTTACTGTCTGTGGCATCATTCTCTTGCCTCTAAAGTTGTGGGGGAGTTTGCTGAATGCATTTGTTTGGATTCAAGTATTATTTGCCCTTTTCTTGTCAAGACCTGAAAGACTGGTTTGCAAAAGTGAAAAGGACATCCTAACATATTCCTAGCATTGGACACTTTATTTTAGCACTAATACAGAGAGAGGGGCATATTTTAAAATTCCCTTTTCTGGAATCAGGCCTGCTTGATTTTCTCCTACAAACTTCATTGGCAGACTAGGCTCATTCCAACTAATAAATAAATAAAGCCCAGTTAAGCCACATTTACTTCTAGAAGCAAATAGCAATCAGTGCATTACTGTGGCGCAGTATGGAGAGAACTCAGGTGCTCTCCATTAGCTGAATGAGTAAACAAGGAAGGTTGGGGCATTGAGGTTTCATTATGAGGGGAAACCACTGCCCAAAGGCAAGGAAATGGACCAGATCACTGAGATTTATTGTTGCCCTGCTTGATTATCTGGAAAATAAACTCAACTCTGCATTTCACTTAAAATGTATAGACACCTGGAGGGGAGATCCAAGAGGGTAGAGGAGTAAGTAGAAGCTACACTAACCTCCCAGGAAGAATGTGGAATTACAACTAAATTGTAGAGAAATCATCCAGAATAATCAACTGAACAATAGTGGCAAAGAAGACTTTAACCACGAGCAGACAGAAGAAATAGCTTCACCATAATGTGATTGGTATGGAGTGCAGAGGAAATGCAAGAGGGCTGGATGGGCTTCCATGGACAGCAGCTAAAGTGCTGGAGGAACATTTCAGCAGCCATGGGATCTGAGAAGCATGGGATGTGAACCCCAGCTGGGATCCCCAGCCTACAACATCAGAGCCCAAAAAGAACCCAGACAACATCCAGCCACAAAATGTGGAAGGGTTTCTCTCTGCCAGGGACAGATGGCTGAAGATGCAGAGAAGTGTTTAAAGGGCCAACTCACAGAATTTCATTTGTAGCCATCTACCCTGGGCTCTAGCAAAGGTGGGCACAGTGGACTAGCAACACTTGAGGAGAGACTGGGGATGGTGGCTTTGGGGAGAGAACTGAGAGAGCAGCCACCAGAATCCTGGTGCTGAGTCATCCCCCATACTGCAGGAGCCATCTCTCTCAGGTAGAGCTTTCCCCTCCAACTGGCATGAGCCTGAGGGGAAGCAATGGCCCTACCCCCAGGTATTACTTTACCTGACCCTGTGGTGATTAAGCCTGACTTAGAAGATGATGCTGGTAGATCAAAAAATGATGTTGAATAAAGTACAGAGCCCATTTATGATAAAAACACTCAGCAAAGTGGGAATAGAGGGAGCATACCTCAACATAATAAGGGCTGTATACATCATACTATAGCCAATATCCTATTCAATGGGTAAAAACTAAAAGCTTTCCCCTGAACTTGCTTCCCACTTGATCAGGAACAAGACAAGGATGTCTACTTTCACCACTTTTATTCAACATAGTATTGGAAGTTCTAGCCACAGCAATCAGACAAGAAAAAGAAATAATAGGGATCCAGATTGGAACAGGGGAAGTACAACTGTCATTGATTGCAGATAAAGTGATAGAGGACATAGAAAACCCTATAGTCTCCACATACACACAAAAAAGGAAAGAAAGAAAGAAAGAGAGAAAGAAAGAAAGAAAGAAAGAAACCTACTAGACCTAATAAATGAATTTGGCAAAATAGATAGCTGGATGCAAAGTTAATATTCAGAAATTGAAGATATTTTTGTACATCAACAAGCAATTATCAGAAGCAGAAACTAAGATAAATTCCATTTACTATAGCAACAAGAAAAATAAAGTACCTATGAATAAACTCAACCAAGGAGGTAAAAGACCTGTAATCAGAATACTAAAGAATATTAAAGAAAGAAATTAAGGAAGGTAAAAAGAAATGGAACTATGTACCATGTTCATGGATTAGAAAAACCAACATCATTAAAATGTCCATACTACCCAAAGCAATCTACAGATTCAGTGCACTCCCCATTAAAATATCAATGACATATTTCACAGAGTAAGAACAAATATTTCAAAAATTTATATGGAACCAAAAATGACCCTGAATAGCCTCAGCAATTTTGACAAAGAAGAACAAAGAAGGAGGGATCATAATACCTGATATAAAACTATATTACAAGGTCAAAGTAATCAAAACAGTCTGGTACTGGCATAGGAACAGACGTATAGATCAATGGAATAGAGCAGAGAACCCAGAAATAAACCCATGTCTCTTTGGTCAATTAATATTTGACAAAGGGGACAGGAGTATACAATAAAGTAAAAATAGCTTCTTCAACAAATGTGCTGGTAGATCTAGAATGGTATATGGGGAAGAAATGAAACTATACCACCAAATTACACCATACACCAGAATAAACTCAAAATGGATAAAAGACTTAAACATAAGCTGTGACACCATAAAATTCCTAGAGGAAAACAGGAAGTAAAATTTCAGATATCCTGATACACCCTCTAGGGCAAGGGAAATTTTCACCCGATACATCCTCTAGGGCAAGGGAAATAAAGGAACAAATAAACAAATGGGACTACATTAGATTTTTAAAAAAGCTTCTGCAAGCTAAAGAGAACATCAGCAAAATGAAAGGGAACCAATCATATGGGAAAACATATTTTCCAATGATACCTTGGACAAGGGTTTGATCTCAAAACTATATAAAGAACTCATACAACTCAATGCCAGAAAGACAAGTGATCTAATTAAAAAATAGGCCAAGGACCTGAACAGACACTTCCCCAAGAAGGACATACAGAGGGTCCATAAGCATATAAAAGGATGTTCAAGATCACTAGCCATGAGAGAGATGCAAATTAAAACCACAATGAGATATCACCTCATGCAAGTCAGAAAATGATCATCTTCAATAAATCAACAAGCAAGAAGTGCTGGAGAAGTTGTGGAGAAAAGAGAACACTAGTACATTGTTGGTGGGAATGCAGACCATTGCAGTCACATGGAATGTCCTCAAAAAACTAAAAATGGAACTTCCTTTTGACCTGGCAATTCCATTGCTGGGATTATACTGTTAGAATCCTGAAACACTAATTCAAAAGAACCAGTGCACTTCAATGTTCATAGCAGCATTATTTACAATAGACAAGTACTGGAAACAACCCAAATGCCCATCAATGAATGAGTGGATCAAAAAACAGTGGTACGGCTACACAATGGAATACTATGCAGCAAAAAGAAAGAAGGAACTCCTATCCTTCTTGACAGCATGAATGAAACTGGAGAGTATTATGCTAAGTGAAATAAACCAGGTGGCAAAAGACAAATACCATTTGATCTTACTTATACCTAGTGAGCAAAACAAACAAATGAGAGAAATAGAACCAGAGGCATGGGAACAAGGAACAAACTGACTGGTACTCAATGTGATGGGAGAGGAGGGTAAGGAAGGAAAGAAGGGGAAGGGCCTAGTTAAGGAACAAATATAAATGACCTATGAACATGGGCAAGGTGGAGATTGACTGTGGAGGAGAAAGGGAAGCAGGGGAAAACAACAGGGGAAAATTTGGACAACTGTAATAGAACACAATTAAGAATAAATAAAATATATATACACCTGCTTTTTTGATGTACTTTTTTATTAAGATTTGTTGTTGTTTCTTATTGTTTAATGACTTTATAGCTATTGATAACTTTAATGAAAAAATTGCTGATTACCTATTTCAGACACTTTTATATATTTTACCTTATTCTAACAGTCCCACTGAAGAACAAATATTCTGTGTTCACAGTGATAAAAAGCCATGTATTGTTCAACTCCCAGTTTGTTAAAATGATTTGATTACTTATTTATCCTTTCAACTACATTTTAATCTCATCCTTGAAAGCACAGAACAAGTCTCATTAAATTTATAGCCTTCCTAGATAGAAACTTGCTTGTTAGGTGCTCATTAAATACTGAGTGACCTTGGACAAGCTGCTTCACTTCTTTGGGCTTTTCTTACTTTATGAAAGTAGGAAAAATAATTTATGAATGTCCCTTTCTAGTTCTAAACTTCTGTGTAATTTCCTTTAGACAGTATTTGAATGAGGCTTACTTTTTTCATAACTTTACATTTAAGTATCTTTTCCATTATAATAGTATCATGACACACATCACTGCAGGGTCAAATGTAGAGATATAACAATTATACTAAGGCTGGGGAAGGGGTCATTATATCTTTTTTCCTGTGAAAGCCCAGAATCCTTTGTCCTCACTTAGCCATCATCAACAAATACAGTAATAGTAAGGTTTCTTATGTAGCAGTTTCATTAGAAGAGAGTATAGCTGAGCATAAAGCCTATGTACAGTTATTTCTACATACTTAACCTTTAACCCTAGGCATTAGGTCATATAGAAGCAAGACTATGTGTCTTATTAACCACAGTATGGTGTTCAGAGCATTTAACGCATTTATTCTGTGTGTGTGTGTGTGTATGTAAAATGAATGAACATTCGAGCTCAAACATCAGGTTTGTTCACTTTTTTGTAGAAGACATTTTCATCCATTCAAATCTTATAACGTATTTTACAGATATGTGATGCTGTTGGGTAAAATCATAAACTTGCTGCTTCAGACCCTGGAGTTGTACATCTACAATGTGCAGCATCAGCTCAATATCAAATCAGTGCTGCAAAGTGTTGTGGAGAATGCCTGCTTATTTCTTTGAGGTACCCTCAGGGGCTTCCCAGCCATGATTTTGCATATTTTATGGAGCAAATTTTTCAAATTAAAGCATCAGTTAAAAAAATGGGTAAAAATTCAACCATTTTTTTCACTTGACTAACAATTGCATATATTAAAATTTTCATATAAGTATGTTTCTCTCTTTTACTAGATCACAGGAAAATGACAGTGAAATGATAGCATGAGGCTTGCACTTTTAAAATACTCTCACTCAATGAGGAGAATGTTTTGTCATGGGACAAGTCAAAATGTGGAGGACCCAGAGGGACAAAGGCAGCAAGTAGGTGGTTCACCTGGAGAGCTGATTGTGGTTGGGCACAAAGTGGTGCATAACTGTGAAGTGAAGAGAGCATTTGAGAGACGCTTGAGTTGTAGAAATCACTGTACTTGATGGTTGATAGGATGTGGAATATAAGTAAATTTTCAAAGATGACTTCAACATATCTGGCATGAATTTATAAGGGTAAATTGAATTAATCATGATCTAAAGTTTAATCTATAAATTTAAAACTATTAGCCCTAATATTCAAATTCTTTATCCTTATTTACTTTTTTATGTACATGTCAGGGCAAAATTAAAGAGAGGCATACAAATCTGTTTCTTTTTCCTTCGTTGTAATTTGGGGAGCAATATTTTATTGTTTTAAAACTTTTATTATAAATAATTCTCTTTTGGTATTTAGTCAGTTCTCTTGATTGTTAAAAATTATTTTTTCTGTTTATCTCCATTTGCCCAAGATAAATATATGCTGATGTTTCTTTGATATATTTTGCCTTTAATAATTTACTATGAGAATCCTTATTATTTAACAGGATCATTTTATGAGAATATATTTTGTTTTAACTGATAGATTTAACTTTAATTTAGTTACATATTTATGCTTTTTCTTTTATATTTTATGTGTTTTGGTTTTTTAATGATTCTTCAAATATATCTTGAGGTAGTTTTAAGTTTTTTTAAGATATCATATAACCTGTATTCTTTCATTATCAAAATAACATAATAAAATGTACATTTTCATTCCTTTTTAAAGATGAGGACTTAATAAACTCTATAGTAGTGGTTATAAACTTAGCCTAATTAGTAGAATCACCTCACCTTTTAAAAATTCTGATGCCCAGGGCATGCTGAACCATTAAATCAGAAACTACTGGGCAAAACTCAGGCACTCATATAAACAACTAAAACAAAAGCACTCCCTAAAGTTAAAAATCAGTGTTCTGTTCCTCTCCTTTCTATCTTGCAAATCTAAGTCAAGCATCCCCCACTCCCATCTCTCCCTAGCCAATTAACTCTTAGAAAACGCTCCACCAAAACTCAGTTTCTCAGCCTTGGCCAATAGCTCTGTTGGTTGGTTAGAATGTCATCCCAATACACCAAGGGTGCAGGTTTGATCCCAGTCAGGGCACATGCAAGAAGCAACCAATGAATGTACAAATAAGTGGAACAACAAAATTGATGTTTACCCTTCTCTTTCTGTCTTTTCTCCCTTCCTATCTCTAAAATCAACTGTTTTCTCCAGCATATTATGAGTATGTGTATGTGTGTGTTTTGTTTAAGAAAGGTGGAATATTATTTACTAGAATAATATTTTAGTATAATTTTTAAAAAGAACATAATCGCATTTTGCATCAAATGCTTCCGAAGAAATGGAACAGCTTCCATTTTTAAACTCAGATATTTTTGTTTTTGTTTTCCTTCTCTAATTCTAGAAATTTTCCTTTTTTCAAATTTTTAATAGTTGTTCCTGTACAGTTATCTGTCTTTTACTCCTGTCCCAGCCCACCGCCCCAACCTTCCCCACATCCTTCCATATATCCACACACCCTAGTTTTTGTCCATGTGTCTTTCATACTTGTTGCTCCAAACCCTTCCCCTTTTCCCCTGAAATTCCCTCCCCTCTAATGACTGTCACCCTGTTCTCAACTTCTTATCTTTGGTTATATTATACTTGTTTGTTTGTTCTGTTGATTAGGTTCCTGTTAAAGGTGAGATCATATGGTACTTGTCTTTCACCTCCTGGCTTATTTTGCTTAGCATAATGCTCTCCAGTTACTTCCATGCTGTCCTGAATGGTAGGAGCTCCTTCTTTCTTTCTGCTGCATAGAATTCCATTGTGTAAATGTGCTATAGTTTCTTGATCCATTCATTTACTGATGGGCAAGTAGGTTGCTTCCAACACTTGGCTATTGTAAATTGTGCTGCTATGAACTTTGGGGTGCATGGGTTCTTTTGGACTGATATTCCAGGGTTCTTAGGATATAATCCTAGCAGTGAGATTGCTGGGTCAAAAGGTAGATCCATTTTTAGTTTTCTTAGAAAATTTCATACTGCTTTCCATAGTGGTTGCACCAGTCTACAATCCCACCAACAGTGCACTAGGGTCCCCTTTTCTCCACAACCTCTCCAACACTTACTGTTTGTTGTTTTGTTTATGATAGCCATTCTGACTGGTGTGAAGTGGCATCTCATTGTGGTTTTAATTTGCATATCTCTCATAGCTAGCGATATTGAGCATCTTTTCATGTGTCGCTGGATACTCTATACGTCCTCCTTGGAGAAGTGTTTGTTCAAGTCCTTTGCCCATTTTTTTAATTGGGTTGCTTGTCTTCTTAGAGTGGAGTCGTGTAAGTTCATTATATATTTTGGAGATTAAACCCTTGTCTGAGGTACCATTGGCAAATATGTTTTCCCATACAGTTGGTTCTCTTTTTATTTTAATACTGTTTTCTTTAGCTGTGCAGAAGCTTTTTATTTTGATGAGATCCCATTTGTTTATTCTTTCCTTTATGTCCCTTGGTTTAGGGGACATATCAGTAAAACTGTTGCTGTATGAAATATCTGAGATTTTCCTGCCTATATTCTCCCCTAGGACTTTAATGGTGTCAC